>VDFB02140491.1:0-200713 GCA_007258455.2 Sequoia sempervirens
AAGAGACAAACTTCGGATAGCTTCAACCCGACTTGGGTCAATTCGAGTTCCTTCCTTGGAAACGATGTGGCCAAGTAACTTGCCTTCCGTCACCGCGAAGATAGACTTCTTAGGATTCAATGATATTTTATGATATCTGCATCTCTCAAAGACTTTCCCCAGATGTTGAAAGTGATCTTGTCGTGTCTTTGAGAAAACAGTGAGGTCGTCAAGATAGACAACTATTACTTTATTCTTCAAATCACCAAACGCTAAATCCATGGCTCTTTGAAATGTAGCACCGGCGTTGATGAGGCCGAAGGGCATTCTTTCATAGGCAAATGTACCCCACGGGGTTGTGAATGCCGTCTTGAATTGATCTTCCTCAGCCACCGCTATTTGATTATAACCAGAAAAACCGTCCAATAAAGACAGCATCTCTGAACCGGTAACCGTCTGTAAAGTGTGCTCCATGATCGGCAAAGGATAATTATCCTTGAGCGATGATTGATTCAGGTTCCTGAAATCGACGCAAATTCTGATTTCTCCGTTCTTGCGCACAGGAACTATATTCGACACCCAAGTGGAATGATGGATCGGAAAGATGATCTTTGCATTCACCATCTTCTGGATCTCCGCGTAGATGGTGTCTTGAATCCGCGGATTGTAGTGTCTTTGCTTTTGCCTGAAGGGCTTTGCTTCAGGTCGAAGAGGAATTGTGTGAGACAATTCTCTTGGTGTAAAAACTTTTAAATCTTCATATGACCAGGCGAAGACATCTCGGTATTGCTGGAACAAAGAAATGAACTTCTCGCTCTCCTCTGCCGTGCAGCATGTACCTAAATTAACAAGCTTGGGCTTGTCAATTGTACCAATATTGACTTGTTGATATTCGGCAGAAGTTCTGTCACTTGAATTTCTCTGCTCTTGAATGTATCTATCATGCCTGTCAAAAATATTCTCCAAGGAAACTAAACCCTTGGGAATTTTATTTCCTTTCAACTGGATTATGCTGGATTCTGGTTCTTCTGGAATTTCCTTATCTTTAGCAATCTTTGGCGTATCAGAAACTTCTGTTATTGCTTCTCTGTGAGTAGATGAACTGCCTTCAAAGAACAATTCCTTGAAATTATCTCCCATAACAAGAAACTCCTTAATGTGTTCATCATCGTTAAAGACTTGCCAATTATCACAGTTGTCAGGTACAGCTGGCCTGTATATTAATTCAATAGCAAACGCATTCTGACGAAAGTCAGAATGTGGCATGAAAAGTGAAGCTGATACCGCGAGGGCATCTGCTCTGCTATTTTCCAGACGTGGAATGTACTTAATATCAAATGCTTCGAACCAATCTATTGCATTCCACACCCTATTTCTATAATGTCGAAGACGATCTGCTTTCACTCTGAATTGATCTCTGACTTGCTTTACAACAAGCTCCGCATCACCTTCGACCTTAAGGTATTTGATACCCATATCTTTTGCATTCCTGAGACCTAGTAAAAGCGCCTCATATTCCGCCGTATTATTTGTACATTCAAATTGCAAGCGGTATGCGAAAGGATATAATTGTCCTTCAGGAGAAATTATCACAACTCCCGCTCCTGAACCAGCAGTGGAACAACTCCCATCGAACTGTAAAGTCCACAACTTAGGATCATCTGCTGATTTCTCTACGATGCATGCGACCTCTTGACTTTCTTCAGGAACCTCCGACAGCATGGCGTAAGTACCAAGACCCGTTTCTTGATATAGAACTTGAGCTTGAGGATCTTGAGACTTCACGACCGCAAATCGAGATTTGGGTTCTGGTTCCAGCTTGAAAGTTCCTTTCTTTAACGGAATATTTGCAGAAGACCAATCCATCTGAATCTCTCCACCGAGGTCCTTGCAAAAGCTTCTGCTTAATAGCATCCCATAGCTTGCTGGAATGTCAGCTACTAGGATGGTCATCATGATTTTCTTTTCAGGACAAGCCGCCAACCTCACTTGAGCATCTTTCAATTGACCGACCAACGGCACCGACTTGGACTCCAGTGAGTAGCATTTGTCCTTTGTCTTGGTGCACGAAAGTCCTAGAGCATTCATCACTTGTAGAGGCATGACGTTATCGGAAGCTCCGGAATCGATGATACAATTGCTCAATTTGTAACCTCCTATATATAGAGAAATATAGAAGGGCTTAGGCTTGTCTTCCGCCGGAACGGATGATTCGAGCAATGTGGGCTGCTTGGTAGGTCCTTTCTTCACAAATTTGAGAAGTCGGTCCACTTGCTCTGGATGATCTTGGAGATACTCTAACTGAGAAATCTGCACTTTGTTCTTCATCAATGAATCTACAATGTCAAAATTTGCTGAGGACGAACCTTCAGCAACTGCTTTCATGTTCTCTTGAGAAGACTTAATATTTGAAGTAGAAGCTACTTCTCTTTCTTTTTCTTTTGATATCTTCAACCTCTCTTCTTCTTCTTCTTTGTGTGCTCTCAGATGTTGAGCTCTGGTGAACACAGGAGTCGTATGATTCTCAGGATTAACTGCAAGAGAGTACTGACAAATATCTTCTTCTTGTTCTTCAAAAACGGGTTCACTTTCAAAGTAGCCCGTTGCGGAGTCGCCATCGAAGTTGTCCGATTGAGGTAAGACAACATTCGAACTTGGAGTTGGAACGAAACTTGGTGCAGGTGCAGCTTCGGCATATCCCATTATCTCGTTCATTCTGACATTTTCAGGGCAAGATGCGCCGGCATGTTCAGTGGAATCATGAAAAGAGCAAAACACAGCATTTTGTGTATTGTCGGCCGCTTGCCTTGGTGGAGGTGGCCCTCGTGGCTTGTAATTGTTGTAAGGCTGAAAGTTATTCCTCCTTGGCTGATATGGCTGCTGAGGTTGATAAGGCTGCTGTGGTGCGGGCAAGGCAGGTGGTGGTGCAACTTGAGCAAGAGGCGTTGGCTGAAGTGGCAATTGCCTCTTGAGAATAGTTACTTCATTTGCAACCCTTTGAAGTAATGGATCAGCAGAACTTTGAACCAAAGGTCTAATAGCATCTCCTCTGATCTTTCCTGAAGTGATCATGTTGTCTTCAATTTCTATTGCACCTTGTTGTGCTTCTCCCAGTTCCGTCTCATGCGCCGATCTTATGATAAAGGCTATCTCTGATGGAAGTGCATTGATGAAACTGCTTAACAGGATCTCAGGCGATGGATTGAGTGTATATGAAAGACGAGTAACCAGGCGGTTAAACCTTGCTACGAACTCTCTCATTGGTTCATTGTCCTCCTTCTTTGAATTGGAAAGTCGAGCAAACAACTGGTGGCTATCTTCAGCTGGTTTGAACCTCGCGAGAAACTTTTCAGTCATAGTATTCCAGTTGGTTATGCAACCGGGCCCCAAATGATTGAACCATTCGGCAGCAGCTCCCGCGAGTGTCTCAACAAAGAGACGAACAGCAACATCTTCATGACCTACATGTAAAACAGCGCAAGCCGTTGAAAAGGCTGAAAGATGATCATCAGGATGTTGACTTCCATCACCTTGGAAGCGTGGAAAGTGCTTTCTTGACCCCTTAGGTAATTCGTGATTTGCCCCTAAGGCCAAAGGTCCAATATTGTCACCCCAAGGCAGTGGGGGACCTCTTCTCCGATTGCGATTGTTGTTGTCATCGTTGTTGCGGTTATCACCCATTGCTTCGAACTCTTCTTCTTCGAACACAGGTACGGTGTTGAACTCAGGAACTGTGTCGGATTCAGGTACTGTGTCGGATGATTCTCCAACTTCTGTATGATGCGTATGTGGAAGGAAAGTATCTTCTTGGAAAAGCGGATTTGTTCTTGTTCTCCTCCTTGTATAGACTATGTAAGCCAGGATTGTCTAGTCCCACGCGGGTGGTGGCAAGACAGGTCTCTCGGCTGCAATATCGGCTTTCTCTTCCTCTTTGTCTAGAATAGCAGCAGCGTTTCTCCACTGAGCAGGGGTCTCCTTCTTCTCAAAGATGAAACTTCTCAGGCTGCTGATAATGTCCACTTGCTCTCCTTCAATTATCTGGAAACTTGGCTGGATAACTGGAGGTGTAAGATCAGGTTGTTGAACTGGAGCAGTAGGACGCCAGATGGTCATACCCGTGACATAAAGCTTAAGCTCTCTTTGTTGTTTAAAGCCTCGTGCCCCACGGTGGGCGCCAGAAAACTGTTGGCGTTTAAATTCGCACCTCTGGAATGCGGATTTGAAAACGGACAGCTATGCACAGATAAACTGCTCTTCAAATTAGGAGGGGAAGCTCCCTCTTGCTGATGGTGTTTGAAAGAAAGTGAACTAAAACTAAGTTGCCTATCTTTTTGGATCAGCTTAGAGCACAAGGTTTTTTAAACACAAACGCCGCAGCTGAGATTTTCTGATAAGAAGTTCAACTACGACTAACTTAGACTAAAGACGTTCCTAACCTCTCTAGTAATAGCAGAGCAAGAGAAGTTAGAAATTAACAAGGTAGATTCTCTGACAAAAATACTTTAACAATCTCTCTCTCAACAAACACCTACACACTTCACTGTAAGCTGAAATAAAGATCATGAAAGCATAACATAGATAACGGAAATCTGAGATTTTAGACCAAGGCAAAAGAGGCTCATGATTTTATTACTCAAATCTCTAAAACAAAACTCCCTTCTAACATGCCTTGAATAAGAAATTGCAGCTAAGGAGGCTTGCAAACTTATTCTTAACACAATAGAAAACAGCAATCTCACTAACTCCTTGTTGGCTAAAGAGGCTCAACAATTTGCTTATCACAATACAAATGAACAATACTTGAGCAACAAATAGAAGGCACAATAGGCTCAGCGTTTTGTTCTCATAAGCACGGTTAAAGAAAATAAATGAGCAAAGGCTCTTATTTATAGAGAAGCAGAGGAGTAGGGAACCCTAAAATCTCCTTGCTTTCACAATCTAGGGCTTGCTCAGCAAGCAAGCTTTATTACTAAATCTAGAAAGATAACAACTAAAACCCTAAAAAGCAGAAAAAGCGGGAAACGCCAACTATTACATCTTATCTTCTTCTATCCTCAAAGAATGGATAAGGATGATTCCAAGAATAGAAAGAAAGCGGGAAAGAAAGCTTCTAGAAGAAAGCTGCTTTAAAGCTCGATCACATCCGCTAGGAAGTCTGAGATTGTGTCCCGGTTCGGTGCATCTATACCATCAACAGCAAAACACCGCTTTTCAAGAATATCTTCGGCATCTGCAATAGATCTCTGGAAATCTTCAATCTCATTGGCCGCTTTATTGAACTTTGCTGACATCATTGAAACATGACCTATCCTTCCACCAACTGGGCTGCAACTATGAACAACACTTTTATGTTTTCCCTTCATTCACTTCAGTACAATCTTCTTGCTGTATTTGTCCTTATGCATAGTCCACATCTTTTCACACTCATCCCTCGAAAGAGTTACACTTTCAGGCCATGGGGGAATGGAAAAACACTTTTCAACCATGTCAGGCTTTAGACTGCAAATCAACCTGCCATCTGCTGACTGGATCTCCCTAGTAGCGGTTGTAATGCTTAATCTGGCGATTAAGAACTCAAAGACTCGAATTGATAGATAGGCAGCTCGCTGCTGAGTCGAGAATGACCCGAGGGTTCTTGATTGAAGTGTTGCTGCTCTCTCAAAGCGTGTGGGTCGACAAACGACATGATGCAAAGTCTGTCTCGGTATTTTGATGTAATTGTGAAAAAGTCTTGATTCGGACTTAGAAAACATTAAGGTGTACTCCATTTGAGAAAAGCGAAGAATGGTATGGCTTCGCTAGTTCGGACAAGTCTTGAACAATTTCTATTTTTAAGTCTTTGATTTTGTGCTTCAACCGGGGCCAATTTTTTGAGAAATTTTTCTGAGATATGGGTTTTGTTCGGAATGGCGATCTGAACCAACCGGTCGTCAGATTTTGAAAATCTTTAATTTGGTATGAAAAAGCGACAAACCCTAATTTCTTCAATTTTTCGAAAAAGGCTGGCGTCGGGTTTTGTTGAACATCGTTTGAAATGGACCGGTTGATTGTATTGCAAAACTTCGGCGTTTGATTGAAGCCTTGACCAACCCTAGGTTTTCGAAAAAGGCTGCGATATGGGTTTTCTTCAGAAGACTGATTGGAAAGGACCCAGATGGTTGAATTTTGAATGCACTGAGGTTTTCACTGACATGCAAGATAAAAGCACTTGCTGCAACTTGATGAAGTTCTTGAAAAATTCTTCAGAAGGTGGAGGCAAAAAGACCCAGATAACTGAAAAATTGAAAGCCTTGGCCTTCTGCTTGAAAAATTTGATCTTCTGGAACAAAAAGCTTGAAAGAACAATGGTTTATGCTTGCTGGTCTGAAAAATCTGATATAAAACCAGCAACTATGAATTCTTTAATCACAAAAATTTCTCAAACTTGCTGCTCCAACTTTCTCCTCTGAATGCTACCTGCAAAAATAATGAAAAATACATTGAAAAGAAGTGTTAAATAGACTTAGGGTTCGATTTTAGGTTTTGCTTTTTTTTCTGCTTTTATTCTCAAAACCCTAAATCTCAACTTCTCAAGTTTGGACGCCATCTTCTTCTCAAGCAAATTTTGAAATTTTGAAAATCTTCAAAATCTTCTAAGGCATGAAGTTTGAGCCTTTCTCCCAAGAGAGCTCAACTCACGATTGATCAAAATTTCAACTTTTCAACTTTTCTCCATTTAACATGCCCTTAAGCCTCGATTTCGTTGATTGGTGTGCGACGGTAATTTGAGTAGTTCAACTAGCGAACTTGGACTGATTACGAAGATGTTACGGAGGCACCTCTGCTAAAACTTGATTTGACCTCAATTCCGCGGGCTTTTTCCTTCTAGAGCATTATATCGGTGTTAGCCATTTTCCTGACTTCCAAGTTCTTCCTTCTCCCTTTGATCTTCTGGTGAATCTTCGATTCCGGGAGCTACGTTGATCGGACTGACTGCCTGAGTGTTTCGTTGGATAGCCAGACTGATTTTGGCGAGGCCTTCTTGGACGTTACTTATGCAAATTCCATCATCTGAAGGCTTTAAAATTTGGGCGCCCTTCTTCAACTGGGGCACCCACTTCCATCAGACTTAGAAAATTTTCAATTTATTCAGGTCCCTCACTTCTTCAGATGACCTTGTTGGATCTTAAGCTCCGAGTGTCGGATCGCTGAATGTTAGTGCTCATCGCGAAGCTGACTGAAAATGAAAAGGGGTCCTCTGGAGACACTTTTGTCAAAAAGTGAACTTTCACCCTTCAAAAGGTTGGGCGCCTATCTTGACTGGGGGCGCCCATTTTACCAACACTTAGTTTATTTTTTGACTTTTTCACTTTTGCTTTGAATTTCTCTTTTCACCTCTCGTCGGACCTTCTGTTCAGCCTTTTGAATCTGATGACTGCGAGCTCCGTTTGTCGTGCTGAATAGCTCACTGCAAAGCCAGTTGAATTCTGAAGACATCCCGTTATAGCTTCGACTGCAAATTCCTCTGTTTGCACCCTTGAAAAGTTTGGGCGCCTTTCTCTTCTTAGGGCGCCCAGTTTCTCCAGACTTAGAAAAATTCATAATTTATTCAACTTCAAGTTTCAGATTTTCACTTTATACCTTCTACTTTGACTTGAATTTGCCGGAGACTGGATCGTCAGATGCTCTGACGGGGATATCCATCGCGAAGCTGACTGAAAACTGCGCAACTTCCATTGGAGACCGTAACCCTAATTTCTTCATCTGATGCCCTAAAAAGGTGGGCGCCTTTCTTCAACTGGGGCGCCCAAACTTAGCAGACTTAGAAAATTTTCATGACTTTTCACTTTTCTTCCTCGATCCTCGTGCATGTTCATCATTTCACTTTCTGCTGGAAGTTTTGAATGCTAAAATTAACGCCTGGCAGTCGGATGACCTCCATTGATGACCTCGAAACTCCAGATATGCTTAGAAAAATTTGAATAGACCGATGTAGAATGGCCCGATTATTTTAAGATTACATTTGCACCCGGCGATACGGACACATTTGAGCCAATCAAATGCGATTCGGACCTGTCCAGGACCAACTTTCTATTTTAGAAATTTTCTATTTTTTTGAAATTTTGCCGATTATCCGTTGAAAGAGCCGAGAGAAAAACCCGAGAAAACTTTACTATTTGAGAAAATTTCTAAAATAGCGATTTCGCAAAATTTAAGGATGAAAAAGCGGATGCGGGTTTTGTAGGTTAGTACGCTCTTAGCGAGACCAGTGTTTTAACCCTCCATGCAAGACATGCACACCCAAATTTTGACCTTTTTGACTGATTTGACAAGACTTTTACTCATTTCTTCAAAATGTCTAAGTGTAACAAAAATTTTAATTTTGGGGTACAACAGAGTTCAAAACTTCCCTTCCCACGCTAATAGCAATACCGTTTCACAATCAAAGAAAACACAAGTGTGAGACAATGGCGTTGATTGAATAGCACTACCCTTGAGTTTTCTCTATGCCAAACACCAACATGCCCAGCTAATGGAGACAAGGAGAGTACAATGACCAGAGACACGACCAAGAATGAAAAGAATGCCCTTTTAGAATGAGAGCCAAAAGAATTTCATTGAAAGACCAAGTGTGTGAGAGAGAATTCGATGAAAGACCAAAAGTGAGGAAGAAGAGCCAAGAATCCGCTTGATGGAAAGAATAATACCTCCACGAAGGAGCGGCCACCATGCATGTAATGTCCATGCATGCCAAGATTGGTGTTCTTTCTTGGCGGACAAGGTTGGCAGATGAGGTAAAACCATATTTTAATATATTACAAAATAAACATGACATGAACTCCCATCGACTTGGGGTGGCCAAAGCATAAGCTTAGTTAATTAAATTTCATTTGATTATTATTCAAGTGCTCAATTAATTAAATGGAATTTTAGCCAAGGTAATGACTTAATTGAAGCCTTCTTACACCAACTCATGTCATAATGATGATTTTGATCCCTTATTGGCTACATCCTCTCCTTGATGATATTTCCCTTTCCCTCGGAGAGTTGACTATCCTGCAACCACTTGACAAAGAGAGTTAGGGTTAGATAGTTCTTGACAAATCCATATATATTAAATATAACTCATGAGCATTTCCATTTATGCTTATATAAGAAAATCATTCATACTGCAATTACAACATAGATTTTAAAATCCTTTCCGCAATTCACATTCACATGAAAGGTAGTTATTACAACTAACACTGGATTCATACTTTTTATTGACATAATCTTATTCACAACATAAGGGATGTAACAATAGCCTCGTCCTCTACCTCGGCCTTGCTGATTCTGCTTCCTCATAATCTTCTCCTTTGCCTTAATGGAAAATTGGTATGCTTCCTCCCTCCAAAGTTCTTGGTGACACTAAACTCAACTCATCCTACAGACTATATCTCAATCCATTCAGATACCTTGCCACCTTTTCCAAATCCTCTTCACTATGGCCTAATCGAATCACCAATTTATAAAACTCTTTCGTATACTCTTTTACTGACATATTTTTCTACTTCAGATTCTGCAATCTTCTGAAAAGACTAGTTTGATAATTTGTCGAAAGAAACTTCGTCTTCAACTTGGCAACCATCCTGTCCCACAAGGTTATCTTTTCCTTGTTTCGCTTTTATCTTTCAGATTGCACATAGTCCGACCACATTGCAGCGTGGCCTTTAAGCCTTGTACAAGCAAACTTCACTTTTCTTTCATCTACAACTCCTCTATACTCAAAATACTTATCCAAATCATTGATCCAGTCAATGAGCTCTTCCCCATTCAAACTTCCAGAATATGTGGGGACCTCTATTTTCGGTTTAGCTCCTACATTCATGTAATGTCCTTATTTTAGCCATACACTCTTCGGTGACTGATAGCCTATTTCTGGAAGCTCGTAGGCTTGTCGGAGGTAAAATTAGGGTTTCCTATTTTATAGGGTTTTGAAGCATTTTGGAGGTTTGCATGTAAGAGTTTTTGATGCATGTCTGGTGGAGTTTTCTGGGTTTTTGGAGAGCTTCAGAATGGTGTGACATGCATCTCCATCAGACAACCTTTTCTGGAACCTGCTATTTTTGGCTTATATGTTGAAGTTTCAAAATTTGGATAGTGGATTCTTTCTAGGTTTTCAGAGAGCTTCGCAGTGATATGACATGCAAAGGCATTGGGCAACTTTTCAGAATTTACTATTTTTAGTAAGTTCTATTTTTGGCAGTATTCTGGTTGGCAGTAGTTCAGTGAGCTTTCTACTTCAGGCAGGGCAGTTGAGTATTTCTGGATTTGGCTTTCTGAGGTGCAATTATGAAGAAATGATTTATTTAAGTCATTTAATTATTATATTGTGATTTTGACCCCTTGGCCTAGCACAATGACTTAAATTTTCAAAATGGGGCCCTTGAGGGTGGACGCCACATGTGGTGAAAACATTTGATATTTCTAAGTTTAATTATTGCCCTTGGGTTTTGGACGCCTCATTAAGAAGGTTTTAAATATTTTAAATGTTAAAAATATCCCTTTGAGACTTGGACACCTAGGGAAGAGGGAGAATTGAATGTTTTAAAAATCAAATTATCTCACATGAGGTTTGGGCATCCCTTTTGGAGGAAAGATGGAAAGCCAACAGTCACCACAAAGTTCTATAAAAGTAGGCCTTTGCTCACTCATTCATCATGTATTGTTTATCTTATCGAAATGCTGCTAGATTGAATTTAGAACCCGGCTAAGAGGGAGCTTAGCATCTAAACCAATCTTTGGGCCTAAAACTATGGTTCCCTAGATTGTCAATTGGGAGTGTGCTTCATTCCGAAGTGCATATTGAGCATCAACGTTGAAGATTATGGTAATAATTTCCATTTTTGTATTTGCTGGTTTGGTTATGGCTGTAGGAGATTTTCATTTACAGCTCTTCGTATGAATTTTAAATCTTTCTAGGTATTTGATCAATGCAATTCCTAGCACTAGGCGCCTAATCTCTCAAGTTTCCAGATTTTTTAGTTCTGGTTTGAATTTGTTAGAGCAAGTTGACCTCCTTTAGAGGCTACCCCTTCGCTGCTATCTTGCTTTGGAAATCGAGCCATGAAGTTGTCTGCTTTCTTGGAGGGATTTGTCTCTTGCCTTTGGATGCCTAACCTCCATTGCTATTTGGCACTTGTTTGATAAAGTTTGGAGCTGTTGTGATGAAGATATGACATTGGTTGATCTTCTCCATTGTTGGTTTGTGTTACAACTTGCTGGTTATGAGTTTTACAATTTGCTGGTTAACATTTCAGATTGATAGAAGATCAGAATTTGGTGTGTAATTCTTTTGATGAAGAGATTAGGAGTTGGGAAAAACCATCTTTCTTCATTTGCATTGATTATTCAATTGTAACACTTGTAAATTGCAGATAATTTTGCATTGTAAGACTGTGAATTAGTAGTACTAATCCAGTATATGATATTGCTGCATTTACTTTGTGATTTTAATGCAAACACTATAACCCCTGGATGGTTTACTGCCAGTGAGGAGAAATAAATGTTGTATCTTTCATATTTCACACACTGAATAAGTGGAGTATCCCCACTGCTTAAGTGGATGCCTGCTGCAAAGCGGATGCCTGATGTTAGCAGATGATTGTTCTTTGATTGTAATTTTGCTTCCGCTGAATAAGTGGTCGAGCTTCTTTCATTTCAGCATTGTTCTTCATTTCAGTTTGGTTGCTAATGATCCCTTCCCATATGCTATCACCTCACCTTCAATAGGATCTTGGTGAACATTCTTGGCGAAGGTTACTTTCAATTTGGTTATCATTTGGGCCTAACACTAATCATTGATGGTGTGCTGGTTGTTTGTGCTTGAAAATCCAAGAAAAAATTAAGGACCATATTTCAATTCATCACCACTTTTATCAACCTTTCTTCACACCTAATTTTTCTTGAGCCTCATCCTCAACTTTCCGTTGTTCTTTTGCAACTTCTCTCACATCATTAGCAATGATTCCCCTTCGTTGTTCCTACTCCATGGTATCCAACCTTGTCAACAAGTTCTGCAATATCTCCCAAATTCTTTCTTCATGGCCTCTTCAACCACCACTCTGAGCACCTCCTCGTCTCATCACCCTCAGTGGCATTCTGCCCACTTTCCAATTACCCAATCTCTTGCGGCTCTGATACCAAAATGATGACACATTCTCAAACACACGCTTTGATACCAAAAATGATGGCAAACTACCTCGTTTGAATTTACCTAACTAATGACAACAACCTTGTTTGACAACAACTAATAACACTTTATTCCTTATTCCAAGAAAGCAAAAACAAGCATGAGGGAAGCATGATTGTATCAATCCATCGATTGCAGACAAACACATTAAGGACCTTCCCATTTCATTACTCATTCAAATAATAGATTTAGATTTTACAAGCACTGTGGAGAGGAGAACAAGTTACTAATTGTCTAAATGTAATGTCCCCAATTTTTTGGTAATGTGAATTAATTTAATTGATTTAATTTGTTCAAAAATTAATATTATTTCAAAAGGATAACTTTAATTGAATATTTTAATTAAAATAAAGTGGAAATAATAAAATATTAAAGAGGTCACTATAAAGTTTCTTCTAGAAGCTGGGGTTAGTTACAAGTTGGCTTCTTCTGGAAGATTCATTGGAGCCTTTAAAAGGAGTTAGAGTGCAAGGCACTGAGCATACATTATTGAGTTAATATTTCTTATGCTTTATGCAAATGATCGAATCTTTGATTTAGCTAAATCTCAGAGGATGAAAACCTTTAGCATATTGGGAAAGGGTTGTGTTGTGACCTTTTCACACATCACCCCATTCAAAATGGGGACCCCCTAATTTTTGCTCCATTCAGGTCTTTTGGCTTTGGTTTTGGTTGGTTTCACGGCTATCTCTCTTTTGTTCCATCTGTTTTTCCGGGGATGTACCTTTCTTTTGGCCCAATTTGGAATTTTGGCTAAGTCTAGAGTGTGTTTTGTCAAATTAGGGTTTTTATTCTTCGGACTTAGTTGGAGGTTAAGTTGAGTGAGCAAATTGAAATTTGAGCTTGGCACTACGATCAGAAGGCCTCAGGCAGGTTCCCATTAAAATTTCACTGAATTCGGACAACTTTCTATTTTTAGCAGTTCTGGCTTTGGGAGCAATTTTTAGGGTTTGCATGTATGATTTTTCAATGCATGTCAGGATATTCTTTCTGGGTTTTTCAAGAGCTTCGCGATGGTATAACTTTATAACATGCAAGTCAAGTGATGACTTTCTATTTTTAGCAGGTACCTCACATGCAAGATAGTTTTCTGGGTTTTTTGAGATCTCTCAGGCAATATGACATGCAACCAAGTCCGAAAATCAGTTGATCACTTATTTAGGCACTTACTATTTTTAACAGGTTCACTCTAGCAATCCCAGATCTTCAATTTCAGGTATAGAGTAGAAACGGAGTTGAACGGAGGTCAGTAGAGGCACATGTAGATGAAATTAGGGTTTCCAACTTTGGCGCCTAAAATGAGGGGCAAAATTCGAGAAAAATGAAAAATGGATATATCCCATTGCGATCAACATCTTTCAAGGAATCTACTAGTAAAATTTGAGCGTAATTTGCATATGTACTATTTATAGTAAGTCACTTCCAGAACAGGGCTAAAATAGTAGGTGAGCACGAAAGGCAAGTGTGAACAGGTTAGATAGGTCATGAGGGTCATGTTCGGAAAATATCAAGACAAGAGGAGTTGCAGAAGTTCGAGAATCAAGAAGTTACTAAAAATAGAAAGTGAAGGTGTTCAGATACGCCAAGGTGGGAGATAGGAAAGCACAAATTTTGCTAAGGCATTGAAAGTGGAAGTTGACCCTTCTAAATGCGCCCTAGGCATCATGGAGAAGTTGAGAAATTTTGCTAAGGCATTGGAAATGGCATCACCACCTCCTAGATGTGCCCAGCTTGACCCCTCCTCAATTGCGCCCTCAAGTTGGAGAAATTTTTTCTAAAGCACAAAATGTAAGCACCACCCCTCATAAGCGTCCACCATGGAGGAAGAGATGAAATTCTCTAAGGCATCGAAAATGAAAGTGCAAGGGGTCATGTGCGCCCAGGATGCTAAGGTAGTCTGCTAGGTGAAAATTTTGCTGGGGCATTGAAAATGGAAGCAAGACATCTCAAATGCACCCTCAAAGGAGTTCGTTGTATGGAAATATTCTAAGTCCAAAAAATTGCCTCACACCTCTCCAAATGTGCCCTCAACATGAAGATCAAGGGGTAAAATGTGCCCAAGGAAGAGGTTGGGTGAGAAAAGTTTCTAAGGCATCAAAATGAATTACCACCCCCTAAATGTGCCCTAGGAGAATCAAGGTGGTATGAAAATTTCTAAGTGATGGAAAATGAAAGTAGGCCCCCCAAAATGTTAGTTTTTAAGATCAGATGTAAAGCACAGAAAATTAATTCAAATTCAACACAATAACACAATAGATACCCTGGGAAAACCCTCCTCTTGAGGGAGAAAAACCCATTAACAATATCACTTATATATTGAGTCAACACAGTAATGATCTCATTACAAGAGGCCCATATGCACACCCAAATACATGCACCGAAGAGTGATGCAACACATCAATACAAAGAGACTAATTGCTGATGAAATCTCAGCCAGCAATAATGTCGATCTGCCTTGAGAAGAACTTGCACTTGAGATGAAGGACGAACTATGAAATGAATTGATGCCAAGTGAGATACAATGAAGGTGTATATATACATGACGGGATGGAGAGATGTGACCTTTCAAAGAAGACAAGTCGGCCTTGACAAATAATCACGCCTCTTACAAGAGGTCGGCTTCCTTAGTAAATCGAGCCTCTTCAATAAATATTATCATTAACAAATGATGTGTCTCCTGAGCAATCGCAATCTTCTATAAATTAAATAGCCCCAAGGCTATAATTTAATTTAACCAATGATGTAAAGGAGATCGCTGGAAGAATACTACTGACGTTGCCATAAACATCAACACTCCCTCTCAGCTATTGAGTATACTTCCAGTTGCACAAGACATATCACCTCATTGTGATGTCTATCACTATGGCTACAACCATATGTGGAAAAGAAATATATCACCTCATCGTGATATCGGATATCACCTCACCATGATATCAACCATAATGGCTACAACCATGTATGGTATGTACAAGTGTTCATCACTTGCGTGATGTTGTCACCTCAACATGATTTTCACCATGGCTCTCCTAGACGATGAAACACAAGTACAAAAAATCATCACGGACTCTCTCATGTGATGCTGTCATGGAGTCACACACATGACATCCACCATGGCTCTCCCAAAGGGCGGAAACAAGGGCTTTCACCTCAAACTTCTCTTGTAGAGAAGAATGCATTAACAAGGGATTTCACCTCGAACTTCTCTCACAGAGAAGAACTCATTAAGGAGGATCACTGATACTGAGACTCCTTCTCAGTTAGGGCTGAATTCTCCACCATACCAAGCTTATCTCGAAAGTACACAAACTTTATCCTAGAGAGAGGCTTGGTGAGAATGTCTGCCATCTGCTCATCAGTGCTGATATACTTCAACTGTATAGCTTTCCTCAATACCATATCTTTGATATAATGGTATTTGATCTCAACATGCTTGGTTCTGTCATGAAACACATGATTGACATAAAGCTTCACACAGCTCTGGTTATCACAATGAATGATAGTAGGCTCCATTGATTGTCCAAACAATCCTGCAAGGAGCTTACAAAGCCACACTGCTTCCCGAGCTGCCACACAAGCTGCAATGTACTGTTCCTCTGTTGTACTCAATGCTACAGATGACTGCTTCCTGCTGCACCAGGATATCATAGCAGATCCCAAACTGAAGCAACATCCAGAGGTGCTCTTCCGATCAGTGACACTCCCTGCCCAATCAGAATCAGTATAACCATGCAGCTCCAAGTCCACATCTGAAGAATATCTCAACCCATATCCAACTGTGCCACGCAAGTATCTCAGGATATGTTTCGCTGCAACAAGATGTACTTGCCTCGGTTCACACATGAACTGACTAAGTGCACTCACTGCATTGCAAATATTGGGTCTAGTGTTGACTAGATACATCAAGGATCCAATCAACTGCCTGTACATCGTGGGATCCACCAGGTCTGAACTAGCTGCAACCTTCTTCAACTTATGTATGTTGGTTTCCATAGGTGTAGACATGGATTTGCAATCCATCATGCCAAACCTCTTAAGTATGTCAATGGTGTACTTCCCTTGACTTAGAATCATCTCATCTAGCTTCTGCCAAACTTCTAAGCCAAGGAAGTAATGCATGAGCCGAAGGTCCTTCATTTCAAACTCAGAAGCCAACTCCTTCTTGCATTTGAGAATGAGGTGATCTTCTCCAGTAAGAATCAAATAATCAACATACAACACCAAAATCAATGCTTCACCATCAATTACCTTAAAATACAGATTTGAGTCCGCATCATTCTTAGAGAAGCCCAAGCTTGACAAGTAACGATCAATCCTTTCATACCATGCACGAGGAGCCTACTTAAGACCATACAAGGCCTTCTTCAGCCTGCAAACATGAGACTCCTTCCCATGTACCTCAAATCCATCAAGTTGCTCGATATAAACTTCTTCCTCAATCACACCATTCAGAAAAGTTGTCTTCACATCCATTTGATGAATCTTCCATCCTCTAGATGCAGCAATGGCAATAATGGTTTTGACAGAAGTATAGCGAGCAACTGGAGCAAATGTTTCTTCATAGTGAACTCCCTCTTTTTGTGAGAACCCTCTAGCCACGAATCTTGCCTTGTACTTCTCAATGCTCCCATCAACCGCATGCTTGATCTTGAAGAGCCATTTTGAAGATACCACAGATTTTCCTTCGGGTCTAGGAACGATGTCCCAAACATCATTCTTGTGAATTGACTGATACTCCTTTGTCATAGCATCTTTCCAAACTTGTTGACTAGAAGCTTCCTCAACATTGGAAGGCTCAGACTCAATAATCTGGCTCATGAAAGCAACATAACTAGAGAACTTGTGAGGTCTCTTGCTTTCTTTGAAGGTTCCTCTTGGAGCTGCAAACCTTTCTGCCTCCTGCATTGTTTTCCTAGCCCAAAGAGGCCTTTTTCTCCCAATCACAATATCAGTAGGCCCATCGGTAGGTTCCAAGGGCTCAACTGGATCATTATCTTCTTTTGGTTCTGAAGTCTCACTCTAAATCTTAGGAGCATGGTCAACTTCCATATCCTGAGGAGACTCTTCATTATCAATCTCCATGTGAGTGCCCTTGGATCTTCTGAATGCAACATCTTCCTCAAATGTGACATCTCTATTGATTTCGATCAACTTCTGACCTGGGATGTAGATCCTGTAGGCTTTTGATGTTTCATTGTACCCTACAAATATCCCCTTCTTGCCAGAAGGCCCCAACTTGGTCCTCTTTTCCTTCGATACATGAATATATACTGGACATCCAAAGATCCTTAAATGACTCACTTCTGGCTTCTTCCCAGTAAAGGCTTCTTCAGGAGTCATGTTCTCCAAGATCCGGTGAGGACTTCTATTTTGAACATAGACTGTTGTCCTTGATGCTTTTTCCCAAAGGAAGGTCTGTAGATCTTGGTCATGAATCATGGCTTTAGCTGCTTCCACGATCGATCTGTTCTTCCTTTCAGCAACACCGTTTTGTTGAGGATTATAAGGGACACTGAACTCCCTCTTAATCCCAGCTTCAATGCAGTAGTTCCAAAAGCTGCCGGAAGTGTACTCTCCTCCATTATCGGATCTCAGGACTTTGATCTTCTTCCCGAATAGATTCTCCACCTGAGCTTTGAATTCCTTGAACCTTTCCAATACTTCCTTAGATTCTTTAGATTTCAAGAAATAAATCCAAGTCTTTCTAGAGTAGTCATCAATAAAAGGAATGTAATACAAGAAACCACTCGAAGAAGCAACAAACATTGGACCACATAAATCAGAATGGATGAGATCTAGAATACATTTGGATCTATTTTCTCTGCTATGAAATAAACCTTTAGTATTCTTACCCATAACGCAACCTCTGCAAATACCTTCATGCTCCTGGTTGAACTTCAGAAGACCCGAGACCATCTTCTCCATCATAGGTAGAGCCCGGAAGTGAAGGTGAGCCAATCTTCGATGCCAGAGATCACACAAGCTTGAAGAATCATGAACTAGAGCTTGAAGTGGACGAGTGCATAGCCTGTAGAGACTCTCATGTCTAACTCCAATCACCTGAGCAGTCTTGAAATTGGAGTTCTTCGTCCACACAAGAACTTAGCCTTTAGAGAATGCAACTTGGTAACCCTTGTCTTCCAAGGCTGAAATGGAAACAAGGTTTCGCTTGATGCCTGGAACATATAGATCATCGCTCAACTGAAGGGTAATGCCGAAATCCAAGTGGAGAGTGGAGGTCCCAATTCCTTTCACCGAGTAATTAGCATCATCTCCAATAATGACTTGTTCACTAGAATCTCTCTCCACCAAATTAGATAGATGCTCCTTGAATCCGGTGATGTGGCGAGAGGCACCACTATCAATCAACTGAGTGTTGGTGTCGGTAGAAACATTGCTTGACAATGCCGAATTGAATAAGTACTCACATGAATCTTTCTGTGGGGAGACATCATCAATATCTGCAATGGTGGCCTGTTGCTTAGGCTTGGATGGACGATGCTTAGCAAATACTTGTCACACCTAAAGCATTGGAATTTGGAGAGGTCCCTCTTCTTCTTGAATGCGGGAGCACCATCAGCTCCATTATCTCTATTCCTCTTGTAGTATCCTTTCTTCCCATTCTTGCCTTTCTTCGATGATTGAGAGGCGAGAACATGAATGTCTTCATTGGTAGAGCTTTAACCAATTTCTCTAGCAACCAATCTAGACTCCTCTTGAATGCAATCCTCCCTCAGTCGATCAAACTTGGGAAGCTTCGATCTTGTATTGATTCCTTGAATGTAGGACTCCCATGATGAAGGAAGACCATTAAGAGCAAGCATGGTCAAGTCCTTGTCATCTATCACATGACCAATTGTAGAGAGCTGATCTCTCAACTCCAAAATCTTCATGAAGTAAGCAATAACCGTTTCTCCTTTCGCCAACTTCACATGATGTAGTTGGTGCTTCAGTGCAAGAGCCCGGCTGGTGTTGTTGATTTTGTACATCTCCTCCAAGGTTTTGAACATGTCTCTTGCCGTCTTCAACTTGGAGACAATAGGAATGATATGATCCTTCACGGAATCAACTAACATCTTCTTTGCCTTGATATCTTTCTTCCTCCATTGAACTTTCTCTTCCTCATCCATAGGTTCTGGAACTTTGCTCTCCATGAACTCAACCAATTCGTTTTCCTCCAGAGTGAGCATAATTCTGAATCTCCATGAAGTGAAGTTTGATGCTCCTTTGAGTCTATCCTCAATCTTAAGACCGTTCACCATCTTGACAAAGAGATAGAGATAGACAATATTGAGAAAGAAAAAAGAGTATCGCTGTAATAATAAATCTGATCACGATCTTCTTCAAACCCGCTCTAATACCATGTTAGTTTTTAAGATCAGATCTAAAGCACAAAAAATTAATTCAAATTCAACACAATAATGCAGCAGATACCTTGGGAAAACCCTCCTCTTGAGGGAGAAAAACCCAACAACAATATCACTTATATATTGAATCAACACAATAATGATATCCTTACAAGAGGCCGATATGCACGCCCAAATACATGCACCAAAGAGTGATGAAACACAGCAATACAAAGAGACTAATTAATGATGAAATCTCAGCCACCAATAATGTCGATCTGCCTTGAGAAGAACTCGCACTTGAGATGAAGGACGAACTATGAAATGAATTGGTGCCAAGTGAGATACAATGAAGGTGTATATATACATGATGGGATGGAGAGATGTGACCTTTCAAAGAACAGAAGTCGGCCTTGACAAATAATCGCACCTCTTACAAGAGGTCGGCTTCCTTAGTAAATCGAGCCTCTTCAATAAATATTAATTATCATTAACAAATGACGTGTCTCTTGAGCAATCACAATCTTCTATAAATTAAATAGCCCCAAGGCTATAATTTAATTTAACCCATGATGTAAAGGAGATCGCTGGAAGAATACTACTGACACTGCCATAAACATCAACACACAATGCGCCCAAGTTGAGAAGAGATGCAAGAAATATCTAAGGCATGAAAAATGGAAATAGACCCCTCCATATGTGCCCAAGGTACAAAGGTTGCTGAAAATTTTTCTTAGGCATTGGAAATCAAACCTCAACGGGTTATATGCGCCCAAGGTAGGAGTAAGGTGGCATCAAAAAGTTTCTAAGGCATTAAAATGAAAGCAACACCCCCCAAAATGCGCCCTTGAGAAGAAGTTGGATAAAAGTTTCAAAGGCTGGAAATTTGAAGAATAAGGGATAAAATGGGCCCAAGGAAGAGACTGTGTGGGATAGAAAATTTGCCTAAGGCAAAAGTGAAAATACAACCTCCTAAATACGCCCTAGGAGGAGGAAACTTATGAAGAAATTTCCTAAGGCATAGAAAATCAAAGTAACAACCCCCCAAATGCGCCCTTGAGAAGTAGTTGGATAAAAGTTCCTAAGGCTGGAAATTTGAACAATAAGGGGTAAAATGCGCCCAAGGAAGAGACTGTGTGGGATAGAAAATTTACCTAAGGAAAAAGTGAAACTACAATCTCCTAAATGCGCCCATGAGGAATGAGTTGATCAAAAAGTTTCTAAGGCATCGAAAATGAAAGCACAAGGAGTCAAATGTGCCCTAGCACAAATAGCTAAAAGCGCCCAAGGGGATAATATGTTGGTTGAAATTTTTTCTAAGGCGGGGAAAATAGAACATGACCCCTCCCAAGTACGCCCAAGGGAGAAGTTGAATGAAAATTTCCTAAGGCATGAAACAAGACAAACAAGCATTGAAATTCGCTCCAAGAAGATTGAAAATGCGCCTAAGCGGCATCACATACAAGAAGTTCCTAGGGAAAGAATTGAAGATGAGAACACCAAGGGCAATATGCGACCGAGGTGGAGTGAGTTAACATGAAAATTTTCTAAGGCGTGGAAATTCTTGAAAACCCCTTAAATGCACCCATGATGAAAAGTTATGGAGGCAAAGTTTGCTAGAGAAAAATGATGAATTTTATTAGATACAGTGATCAATTAGACCTTGGAAATCAGAACAAGGAGATTAGGTAAGAGAGGTGAATTTATACTATAGGTGTTTTGATGCTCTTGAGGTGATGGAGCAAGTACTCCGGAACAATATTACAACCTCGGAAAAGGAAAATTTACATGTTTGAAGTTCCTCCATGATGTCTCATTTGCGCGCAAACCCTGAAGGGAGATGTTGGAAAAAATGGCTAAGTGTTGGAATTTCTCCTCAAAGACCCAATATGCACCCAACTCAGGGAAGTAGGTGGCAAGGAAGAAATGGTCGAGTCCAAAACAAGAAAATCCTTCAAGATCAGGATGAAGGAAAAGATGAAGGCCCAAGCGTTAAAGATCATCCTCAAGCACTAAAAGGTCCTCAAGGTTAAGGAGGAGGAATGAGCAAAAAGCTTCAATGTTAAAGAGCGACGACAGGATGGACTACATAACAAAGTAGAGGAATTCTTCTTAATTGTGAAGTCTTTCAATGACCCAAAAAATGTTATCCAACATTCTTTGCACAACCCAAGATGCAGTGGCAGCAAGGAGGAATATCACCATCAAGCAGGAGAAAGAAGTTGCAGTCTCAGAGTCTTAGATTGAGAATGTGCCTGCCATGTCAGTTCAAGAAGTAGAAGCTGCGTTGGGCAGATTCATCGAATTTGTAGTCAAAGAGAAAAACAATGGGAATGCGTTTCTGGATGAGAATTTTCTAGATGATAGTGGGCATTAAATGCTCATAGTGGTCAAATGGAGGGAGTGGGCATTTTGTGCTCATTTATTACCCCACTTCTCCACTTTCTGGCAGTTTTTAGGGTAGAATCTTGACTAGGGCTTATGTGGCTCAATCTGAGCCGTTCATTGTAATTCAATCTAAGCCATTCATTGGAATTGGCCAACTCTAAAAGGGCCATCCCCCCTCATTTAGATAAGATAGATATAGGAAGATAGAGATAGCTAGGAGATAGAGCATAGAGAGACAGATACCATAGATTGAAGAGGAAGGAAAGTTTTCAAATTGAATGCTTTGTAAGAGATTGTTGTGAACACTCCTATAATAAAAAGAGTTATCATTGCTTGTGGTTTCATCTTTTATTGTGGGTAGCTAGCAAGATTTCTTCGTCCTTCCAATTCACATAGAATCTTAAAGTAGAACTTAGAATAAAATAGATTTCATTTCATGCAAGTAGATAGTTGTGGAATGCGGTGGTTGATTTGAGCAAGCTTCGCTAATCCATACCACTAGTGGGCTCATTGATGGTGGGTTCGCCTTGTGTGGTCAACTGAAATTGTTTGGACCTAACTTTAGTTATGATTTGCATGTTGGTATGCGTCGTTGTGATGGTATCTTCATGTTAAGTTGTAATTTGAATATCTTTAGTTTCCCCCTTTGAAGATTGCACTAGTTTTGTGGAAGTTGTCCAAGGTGAGGCAAAGCAAAACTTGGTTGAGGCTTGTGAAATTTGATCTCCATGTCCCGCGCCTAGAATAGGTCATAGCATTTCTAATCCCTGCAACCATTCAAATTGAGTACTTTCCGATTAGTTGAGGAAACTTAAGCTTCACTGATAAGTCTTCCGAATTTTGAAAACCCCTTTTCTCTCGAGTGAACAATTGTGTAAGTCCCCTTGAAATACCATAAAATCACATCGAGCCAACTGAGTCTACGTCCACTGCATAAAGGAACCTTTGAGTTGAATGCATGATCTTTCTCGCAATTTTAGCATGTAGGAGATTTTGATCGAGTGAGGATAGAGTGACCGTTTGGAACTTTATTTTGTGCTGGTGCGGTCATAAAGCACCCGTCAATAGAATTGGCACTAGAAGGAGGGCTGAATGAGGAAAGAACACATTGCTCCGGTTGTCATTCATTTTATGCTTGCCTCTCCTCCTAGCACATCAAGAAAATTGGTGCTAGGAGGGCCAAGCATTGAATTGTTCTAGAAGCTATGAAGGGGAAAAACATTGGATTGTTTCTAAGAATGTGAATGCCGAACAAGAGTTGCGTTCAAATAGTAAAAATAGTGATTCCTCAATGGATGGGCAGTAGTCAAAAATTTCTTATGACCATGAAGGTCGTCAAGTTGATCTTCTCATGCTACATCGAGTTTTGAATGCGGAGTTGTTTCCAAGAAGTTTATCTGACTTTGCAGCAAGAGATGGATGCAAAATTCACAGTACCACTTGGCACAATGAATTAAATTGTGTGACATTCTTGTCTAGGGTACATCTGGTTTTGCAACGAAAAAATTTCTTTTAGGATATTTTCAAACCAATGGTGCTAGCAAACCCTGAATCGGAAAATCCTAGTCTCAGTGAATTCTTCAAGAGATACAAAGAAATGAGCAAGAAGCAGTTGAGCATTGAAAAGTTGCCTGCGGAACGCATCTTGTTGGCTGGCTGGTGTAGAATTCACAATGCAAGGCATTCGGAATTCACTTGTCAATTATGCAAGGAGGCCATTAGCCAAGTGCAGCATCAGTTAGGATTGTTGGAACAACTGGGTATATGTAGTGCAAAATTTTCAAAGGATTGCAAAGAAGCACACATTCGGCCGGCATACCCTACACCAAAGAAGGAATGCCTAGAAGACAAAATGTGGAGGATGCATCTCACTGCTGTGAAGGGCGAAACTTATCCGAAGAAGCATAGCACCACATCATGTGACAATCAAAGGAGTGAGTTTCAAGAAGATAGCACGATTGAGCCAAAAGAAGTTGCAGTTGAAAATGAAGTTCTAAACATTGCGCCGAAGGAAGAAGGCGTTGAAATGAAGGAAACAATGGAAGAGGTTCAGGAGAATGAAGAAATTGTGGGCAATGATCAAGGTTCGAAAAACTGTCACGAAGACCTATCGCTTGATGCTTCATCAATCCAAGAAAAAGAGGAAATCCTTGCTAAGCATTCATCCACACCACAAAGAGAAGATCCAAATGAGGAGCTGCAAGCCATTATAAGAAAAGAAATTTCAAGTACCCTTGGAGAAAATGATCAAAAAGATGGGAAAAATAATGAGCAGGTTGTGACATTAAAAGGAGTGTATGAAGAACAATCATCATATTTCAAATGCTCTGCCTCTCGCCCACAAACAAAACAATTCAAAGGGGCACTACCCCTTATATTTGAAAACCAGCTTATTAAGGAATCCTTAATTTTTAAGCACACGCTTACAGATGTGCACAAGGATGCTTGGTTTATTCAACATGAGGATACAAACATAAAAGAATTGTTCCAGGGTTTCAAGGTTGAGTCAGAACTTCATGAGCATGATGCTAGTGCAAGTAGAGTACTGTATCACCAACTGCGACCTCTTGAAGATGAATGGATAAAAGAAGAATATCCACTTGAAGGAAAAGTAGCACCTAATGAAGCAAAGAGTGATGAACAATTTGAAGGGGCGCTGAGTCTACTTCCAAGAAGGTCTCAAGATGAATCAACAAGTAAAATTTCGCATGTCATAGATGCAAATGGAACCACACATCACCAATGGCGACCTCCAAAGGATGTTTGGAATCTCTCTTCACGCTGTAGGTCGGTGCACAACAATCAAGAGTCTCCATTCAAGCACGAAGAACACCAGGTTGTCTCTTTCCTTACTCTTGATTTTGAAGGTTATGAATTTGATTATGGAGGTCTAGGAAGGACAACTTTCTTGTGGATTAATCATGGTCTAAATGAGTTGCCTCAATTGCTAATCTTTCCTGAAGTTTTGCTTGAGTTTGAGATTTGTATTGTGAAAGATTACTTTTCTGAGTTCAAAGACAAATTTGCTAGGCTCTGCACTATCACTACTGCTGTGTTGTTGTTGAATGTCCTAAGAAATCATGCTAGGAGTTGTATATATTTTTGTCCTCCAAGTCTTGTCCGTTCAAAATTTTTGTCCTGTTAGAGTAGGTGTTCCTTTTCGTTTTTGCTTAGCTTAGTCTGCTTTTCTTTCCTTAGTTTAGTTCTCTTTAGTTTAGTTGAGAATAAAGGGGTCCCATTTGCGGGAGGGGTGTTGTGTTGTTTTCAACACGCTCCTTCAACACGCTCTGGCACAATGTTAGTCCATTTCTTGGATAATCATTTAGGAAGTGCTTTAGAATCCGAGGTTGTTTTTTCGAGTTTTATCATTTGGTTAGGATTTGTACTTGACTCAGAAGGGAATCATCTATTGTGTCTTAACACCAAGTCTCACGATTACTATATTTTACACACATAATTAATGGCCCTAAGTCATTGAGGTTTCTTAGGAGAAGTTGTGGCAGGTGAAAAATCTTAAATCCTACTTAATCACGCTTGTAATTCTCGAACCCAAATGAGCTTCACTGCTTATAGACCAATTGCGAATACATGAAAAGAAAAAGGGAGTGTCAAAAGAGAAATAAAAAAAAGAAAAGAAAGAAAAAAGATAAAATGTGCTAAAAAGAAATATTTGAAAAAGAGCAATGAAAGAAATATCAAAGTATTTGGCTTTGGGAATTCACGAATAACTCTCCATCGAGGCTATGGATGCCTAGTTGGCAATGGAGCAATATTTGTGAGAATTACAGGATGCTTTTCAAGTTAGGATCATTATGTAGCTCATCACGATGGATTCTAGGAACTTCAATGGTCTTTTGAGTTAGAACAAACACATATGCACACACTTGTAATCAAAAGATGAGGTGCCTTGATGCAATTTAGGATTCCTCTTCCCTTTTAAGTATGTCCCCTAGTCAACTGATAGGTTGGAAAGAACTATCCAAAGGTTCTGAGTATGGAATGGGTTTTGTCTTTAAAATGTTTAGGAACATTTATTCGAAGTGGCGCTAGATGTTGTGAACTTTTCACACATCACCCCATTCAAAATGGGGACCCCCTAATTTTTGCTCCATTCGGGTCTTTTGGCTTTGGTTTTGGTTGGATTTGCAGCTATCTCTCTTTTGTTTCGTTTGTCTTTTCGGGGATGTATCCTTCTTTTGGCCCAATTTGGAATTCTGGCTAAATCTGGAGTGTGTTTTGTCAGATTAGGGTTTTTATTCTTCGGACTTAGCTGGAGGTTAAGTTGAGTGAGCAAATTGAAATTTGAGCTTGGCACTGCGATCAAGAGGCCTTAGGCAGGCTCCCATTAAAATTTCACTGAATTCGGACAACTTTCTATTTTTTAGCAATTCTGGCTTGGGGAGCAATTTTTTGGGTTTGCATGTATGATTTTTCAATGCATGTCAGGATAGTCTTTCTAGGATTTTCGAGAGCTTTGCAATGCTATAACTATATAACATTCAAGTCAAGGTGATGACTTTCTATTTTTAGCAAGTACCCCGCATGCAAACCAGTTTTCTAGGTTTTTCTGGGTTTTTTGAGATCTCTCAGGCAATATGACATGCAACCAAGTCCGAAAATCAGTTGATCACTTTTTTAGGCACTTACTATTTTTAGCAGGTTCACTCCAATAGTCCTAGATCTTCAGTTTCAAGTACAGAGTAGTATAGTACAAAGCAGAAATGGAATTGAATGGAGGTCAGTAGAGGCACATGCAGATGAAATTAGGGTTTCCAACATTGGCGCCTAAAATGAGGGGAAAAATTCGAGAAAAATGAAAAATAGATGTATCCCATTGTGATCAACATCTTTCAAGGAATCTACTGGTAAAATTTGAGCATAATCTGCATATTTACTATTTATAGTAAGTCACTTCCAGAACAGGGCTAAAATAGCAGGTGAGCATGAAAGGCAAGTGTGAACAGGTCAGATAGGTCATGAGGGTCACGTTGGGCAAATATCAAGGCATGAGGAGTTGTAGAAGTTTGAGAATCAAGAAGTTACTAAAAATAGAAAGTGAGGGCGAGCAGGTTGAAAATAAGCTAAGTGTTTAGATACGCCAAGATGGGAGACAAGAAAGCACAAATTTTGCTAAGGCATTGAAAGTGGAATTTCACCCCTCTAAATGCGCCCTAGGCATCATGGAGAAGTTGATAAATTTTGCAAGGCATTGGAAATGGCATCACCACCTCCTAGATGCACCCAGCTTGAACCTTCCTCAAATGTGCCCTCAAGTTGGAGAATTTTTTTCTAAAGCACAAAATGTAAGCACCACCACTCATATGCGTCCACCATGGAGGAAGAGATGAAATTCTCTAAGGCATCAAAAATGAAAGAGCAAGGGGTCATATGCGCCCAAGATGACAAGGTAGTATGCTAGGTGAAAAATTTGCTAGGGCATTGAAAATGGAAGCAAGACATCTCAAATGTGCCCTCAAGGGAGTTCGTTGTATGGAAATATTCTAAGTCCAAAAAATTGCCTCACCTCTCCAAATGCGCCCTCAACATGAAGATCAAGGGGTAAAATGCGCCCAAGGAAGAGGTTGGGTGAGAAAAGTTTCTAAGGCATCAAAGTGAAACTACCACCCCCTAAATGCACCCTAGGAGAATCAAGGTGGTATGAAAATTTCTAAGTGATGGAAAATAAATGTAGGCCCCCCAAAATGCGCCCAAGTTGAGAAGAGATGCAAGAAATATCTAAGGAATGAAAAATGGAAGTAGACCCCTCCATATGTGCCCAAGTTAGCTGGGTGGCTGAAAATTTTTCTAAGGCATTGGAAATCAAACCTCAAGGGGTCATATGCGCCCAAGGTAGGAGTGAGGTGGCATAAAAAATTTTCTAAAGCATTAAACTGAAAGCAACACCCCCCAAATGCGCCCTTGAGAAGAAGAAGTTGGATAAAAGTTTCTAAGGCTGGAAATTTGAAGAATAAGGGGTAAAATGTGCCCAAGGAAGAGACTGTGTGGGATAGAAAATTTGCCTAAGGAAAAAGTGAAACTACAACCTCCTAAATGCACCCCAGGAAGAGGAAACTTATGAAGAAATTTCCTAAGGCATAGAAAATCAAAGTAACACCCCCCCAAATGTGCCCTTGAGAAGAAGTAGTTGGATAAAATTTCCTAAGGCTGGAAATTTGAAGAATAAGGGGTAAAATGCGCCCAAGGAAGAGACTGTGTGGGATAGAAAATTTTCCTAAGGAAAAAGTGAAACTACAATCTCCTAAATGCGCCCATGAGGAATGAGTTGATCAAAAAGTTTCTAAGGCATCGAAAATGAAAGCACAAGGAGTCAAATGCGCCCTAGCACAAATAGCTAAAAGCGCCCAAGGGGATAATATGTTGGTTGAAAAATTTTCTAAGGCGGGGAAAATAGAACATGACCACCCCCAAGTACGCCCAAGGGAGAAGTTGAATGAAAATTTCCTAAGGTGTGAAACAAGACACACAAGCATTGAAATTCACTCCAAGAAGATTGAAAATGCGCCTAAGGGGCATGACATACAAGAAGTTTCTAGGGCAAGAATTGAAGATGAGAACACCAAGGGCAATATGCGCCCAAGGAGGAGTGAGTTAACATGAAAATTTTCTAAGGCGTGGAAATTCTCCAAAACCCCTTAAATGCGCCCATGATGAAAAGTTATGGAGGCAACGTTTGCTAGAGAAAAATGATGAATTTTATCAGATCTAGAGATCAATTGGACTTTGGAAATCAGAAAAAGGAGATTAGGTAAGAGAGGTCAATTTATACTATAGATGTTTTGATGCTCTTGAGGTGATGGAGCAAGTACTCCAGAACAATATTACAACCTTGGAAAAGGAAAAGTTACATGTTTGAAGCTCCTCCATGATGTCTCATTTGCGTCCAAACCATGAAGGGAGATGTTGGAAGAAATGGCTAAGTGTTGGAATTTCTCCTCAAAGACCCAATATGCACCCAACTCAGGGAGGTAGGTGGCAAGGAAGAAATGGGCGAGTCCAAAACAAGAAAATTCTTCAAGATTAGGATGAAGGAAAAGATGAAGGCCCGAGCATTAAAGATCATCCTCAGGCACCAAAAGGTCCTCAAGGCTAAGGAGGAGGAATGAGCAAAAAGCTTCAATGTTAAAGAGCGACAACGGGATGGACTAAAGAACAAAGTAGAGGAATTCTTCTTAACTATGAAGTCTTTCAATGACCCAGAAAATGTTCTCCAGCATACTTCGCACAACCCAAGATGTAGTGGCAGCAAGGAGGAAAATCACCATCACGCAGGAGAAAGAAGTTGTAGTCTTGGAGTCTGAGATTGAGAACGTGCCTGCCATGTCAATTCAAGAAGTAGAAGTTGCGTTGGCCAGATTCATCAAATTTGCAGTCAAAGAGAAAAACAATGGGAACGCGTTTCTGGATGAGAATCTTCTAGATGATAGTGGGCATTAAATGCTCATAGTGGTCAAAGGGAGGGAGTGGGCATTCTGTGCTCATTTATTACCCCACTCCACTTTCTAGCAGTTTTTAGGGCAGAATCTTGACTAGGGCTTATGTGGCTCAATCTGAGTCGTTCATTGTAATTCAATCTGAGCTATCCGTTGGAATTGGCCAACTATAAAAGGGGCATCCCTACTCATTGAGATAAGATAGATATAGGAAGATAGAGATAGCTAGGAGATAGAGCATAGAGAAACAGATAGCATAGATTGAAGAGGAAGGAAAGTTTTCAAAGTGAATGCTTTGTAAGGGATTGTTGTGAACACTCCTATAATAAAACGAGTTATCATTGTTTGTGGTTTCATCTTTTATTGTGGGTAGCTAGCAAGATTTCTTCGTCCTTCCAATTCACATAGAATCTTAAAGTAGAACTTAGAATAAAATAGATTTCATTTCATGCAAGTAGATAGTTGTGGAATGCGGTGGTTGATTTGAGCAAGCTTCGCTAATCCATACCACTAGTGGGCTCATTGATGGTGGGTTCGCCTTGTGTGGTCAACTGGAATTGTTTGGACCTAACTTTAATTATGATTTGCATGTTAGTATGCGTCGTTGTGATGGTATCTTCATGTTAAGTTGTAATTTGAATATCTTTAGTTCCCCCCTTTGAAGATTGCACCATTTTTGTGGAAGCTGTCTTAGGTGAGGCAAAGCAAAACTTGGTTGAAGCTTGTGAAGTTTGATCTCCACGTCCCGTGCCTAGAATAGATCATAGCATTTCTAATCCATGCAGCCATTCAAATTCGGTACTTTCTGATTAGTTTAGGAAGCTTGAGCTTCACTGATAAATCTTCCGAATCTTGAAAACCCCTTTCTCTTGAGTGAACAATTGTGTAAGTCCCTTTGAAATACTGGCAAATCACATCGAGCCAACTAAGTCTACGTCCACTGCATAAGGAACCTGTGAGTTGAATGCATGATCTTTCTCGCAATTTTAGCATGCAGGAGATTTTGATCAAGAGAGGATAGAGTGACCGTTGGGAACTTTATTCTGTGTTGGTGTGGTCGTAAATCACCCATCAACAGGTTGGACGAAAACCTAACTCTTTCTAGGAGTGGATTTGCGACGGAGTTCACATTGAGCTTATTGGTTTTAGATTTGGAGCTTCAAGGATATTTGTTGTGGAGAGCAATTTGGGAAATTTCGTGAGTCTTGTTTGAAGACAAAATTTCCAGGTTATTCGATATTACTAGGTGATAGCTGTTTTATATTGGTGGAAATTGTTAATAGTTGCAGTTCATATTTAGAGATTTTGGTAATTTTTAGTATTGAGAATATACAGTTAGGGGTTGCCATATCATTTTATAACTGCTGCAACTGTTTCAATCATCCTAGGAAAAATTCTATATCCTTTGAGATGTTTACACTGGCATAAATAATGCTTATCATGTTTGTTGTATTTTGTGAGTAAACTGTTTGTCAACTCTTATTGCATGTGGAAGGAGATTAAAATAAGGTTATCAAATAGATAGTTGAAGGCGATTGGACGATATTAGGAGCCGCTAACGACTATATGTGGAGGAGGTGATTTCATAAGGCTGCTGCTTCAGTCCAAGTTAAATCGTATTTAAAATCTATTAGCCAGAGATCATTAACCAAACAAGTAGGGAGCTCTCGATTATTGGCACAACATTAGATTGGACAAACATTTCCAGGTCAGATTATTTTATAGCCGCTCCATTGATAGAGCCATGTCATTACTGGCATCGAATCCCTTTATGAATGGTTGTTGTGAGGAATGAAAATTGCTCGATGGTATCATATCTACATTCATTAGGAGGTTGACAATTTTATTTGCAATGCCAAAGAAGATTGAGGGAGATCGTGGATATATTCTAGTGAAGGTAAACTCATGCCAGCCGGTCTTGAAGATTCAATGGAAATTGAGTATTTGAAGAATAAATCCTTAAGTGTTGTAGTCGGTGCCATTCCTAGCAAGGTGATTGCAGAGAGAAACTTCAGTTTGAATCTGTCGCCAAATGGAAAGGAATCAATATGGTTTGGGGATATTCACATCATGCTCTAAAGTCGTTACTAGCTGCCATATGGACATTAGGACAAAGAATAACCATGGTTAATATCAATCGATAATATCACGGAAGGTTGAGCAAATAATATATGGGTGTCAACATATTATAATAGCTGCCATCGTTTATCTTCTCCTGCGATAGAGATACATACTCTGCCATCTATATAAAGGAATCGACATTTATTAAGATCCTCTCAAGTTTGGTGCCAGCGTGGAGAAAAGGACAAAGAATCGTCCAAGTATGGAATTGTCCTTGACATCGAGCTTCTCATTGCTATCAGGAGGTGCTTGCTTGTGAGGTACTAGCTGCCAAGTTGCAAAGCTTATTATTTTATTAGCATTCACCAAAGGAAAATTTCATATGTAGTTTGGGTCAACAGAAAGGTGATTCTCCAAGGAATAAAGTCAATACAATACAAGACTTTAGAATCCAGTGTTCAATACATTGCAACTGAGGCCCAACAATATTAATCGGGTGGTAAAAATAAGGTGCTATGCCTGAGTTCTTGCACCGCTAGGTTAGAATTGTACTCTATCATTAATAGATAGTGATTTCTGGTATATTTAAAACGCATCTGAACAACTATAAATGTCATTATCTGAATATAATTACTTCTAGTCTGATTATAGTCTATCTTGTGCATCTGGAAAGAATATTCTAAGTATTAAGGTATTCATATATATCTTTGTTATGAATATATAATCGAAACCAATCTGAGCTCGTATTGCAAAATAATTAAAATGATGTGTATTTGAAGTTGCACATTTGAAAGTAAATAAGGTTTCTATTACGAATTGCAAACAGTGGATAGATCATTTTAAACCAGGCCATCCAATTAGTTTGACAAATAACATTGTCAAACTGGAAAGGGAAATCAAAAAAATATTGTCTATAAGGGTAGGGGATACTACATTGAATCAGAGCAAACAAAAACTAAGGGCTAAGATGGCTGATCCTCAGCCCAACAATTGATTCCCATTTCTCAAACCAGCCCCCTCTTTGCCAGTTAATCCTCTGACACCGTCCCCCCTCTAGCACTTCTTGTCTTTTTTCTGTCTATTCACAAGAAGATATCGGCCTTCTTCCCCCAACATGGATCTCTCTATCCCCAAGTAGAGTCTTGGAAACAAACAGATATGATTCGCTCAGCCAATCCTCCACCCACGTTTTCTTCTTTCTGGCTGCACTCACATTATTTTCTCATAAACCATCGATCTGATAGAAAAGACCCTCTCTTGGTTCGGGTTTCCTGCAAATTAACTGTCCCAGTTAATGGCTAGAAGCTTCAGTCTAAAATGATAGATAACACTCAGCCTTCCCGGTCTATTCTTTTCTTGATGCAGAAGAATAGTGGTTCCCTCAACCTTCGATTTCGCCTTTCCTACTCTTCACTGGAAACTGTCACCCCTCTATCTTCACCCGAAACCATTGTCTCTTCTTTCTTTTCTTTACAGAAGGCAGACACTCAATGAACGAAAACAAAAAATTGCGATCACTCTATTCTCCGTTTTGTAACTGCCATTTTCACTTATCCACCCAAAAACAAAAAGATAGTTCTATAGGCCACAACCAAGAAAACTCGCTGCCACCCATGGGTTGCTACTTGTCACAGATAGACAATGACTTGAGAAGCCAAAATTTGCAAAACCCAAAACTGGAAAATAATACCAAAACTTTAAAAACCAAAATTTAAATCAATGTCCCTGCATCAAAATCTCTGCAAAAAATTAACTTAGGATCATTCCATAGCTGGCTGGAATGTCGGCCACCAAGATTGTTATCATGATTCTTTCCTTTGGATGAGTTGCTAGGCTTTCTTGTGCATCTTTTACTTGTTCTACTAACAACACTGACTTTTCTCATGCAGGTTGATTTTTCTTTGTTTTGACTTGCATGAATCTCAAGGCAATACATATTTCTTTCCATTCTACTTTTTTCCCATAAACTAATTTGAAAAGTGAATTTTCTTTTTAAGGGGCAATTAGAGTCAGAATTGAATGAGCTTGGATGGAGACAGGCAAAAGCAGTAAGGTGTCTCTCTCTGTATCAAAATGATTGGACAAACATGTTTTAATAGAGAAATCTAACGTTTACATCTATAAGGCCTTGTCTAGTATTGAGCAATTCAGTCTCTAATTGTGCTGCATACATGTTACAGGTTGCTGAGCGATTAGCCAAAGAACCAAAGATCTCAGCACTTTATTCCTCTGATTTGAAACGTGCATTGGACACTGCAACAATCATAGGCGAGAAATGTAGTTTACAGGTATCATAATCAATGAGGACATGGTTGACATATCTACAATAATACTGTTTTCTACTTCATGGTTTTGTACAATATTGCTTTTTCTTTTAAAATTGAGAGAAATTAATTTCATTAAACATCGTAGTAGCACAAAATATGATCTGCCCTATGTTTTCTATTTGGATTAATTGCAAGGTTTCATTTACTATACCAATACAATGTTGCTTTTGATGTGAATAGTTAAACACCATTTTGTGAATCCATTCCATTTTGATTAGGGTGGTTAGTGTTTTGTAGACAGAGACATTGGATAGAACTGTATTTATCATGAATATTTCATGCCCAAATCTAGTTGTTATTGTCTATCTAATTTTCCAACAGATATCTCAATATGTTCTGTTAATGTTAATCCAGTATAGCTGGAGTAGGGGTGGTTCTTATGTGAACATATAGGCAAGTCAAACTAACAATCCAAGCTACCAAAAAACTAAGTGCAAACTACATCTTTATGTTTGTGAAGTATATTCTATTCTTAGTAGTTCATTAAATATGTGAGTTATATGGTTGTTTCGCAATAAGTCATAAATATTAGCATTCATAACCATATAAGGATTAACTGCTTCATAAAGGGGTTTCAATAAAAGCGTAAAGTGTCATAAACAGAGCATCAATTGGTACGTATAGGAAGTCTTGGAGCATACCATATGGATATTGTGGCTATTTGGAACATATAACATATATTTAAACTTCTAACAGGTTCATGCAGATCACTCTTGCTAGCAGAAACTTATTGATGGTTTCTCACATTGTTGAAAAATTCGTAGAGTACTTGCAAAACTTGCGAGTCAAAAACTGTGGTGAGTTATTAGCCTAAAAATTTCTTGTCAATTTTGTGCAAAGCAGCAAAACCCCCACTGCAATTTTTGGTTAAAACCTGTTAAAAACTTTCTAGAAACTCACCGAAACGAGGGTATAAATTCAGTTTTTTCACCTAATGTTAAATTTTTTAATAATTTTTTCATTTAGGACACGTGATTGTGATGAATGGTGGCAATTTAGGGCTTGTGATTGGTAACATGAACAGAAAGGTTTTCATTGAAATTTTTTTGGCTTTACTTGTAAATTGGCTTAGCTAAGTAAGAGTCCTTGTAGGCTTGAGATTTTAAGTGACCTGCAAGTTTGTATGATTTTTTGTAATTTTTGTCAATAATAGATATTGCAAGTTTAAATGACATACAAGTTTAAACAACCTGTAATTTTGCGGAAACTATATGAATTTTTGTAATGTTGTTCATGAGACATATTGCAAGTTTACACAACTTGCATACTCTAATTTTCATGGTTTAATCTCCTTTGATTCCTTTCTATGTTGAAGCCTAAAAGTGTTGGGATATTCTTAGTTAGAATTCAAGCCTACAAGTCAATTTAGCTTGCAATATGAACAAAATTTTAAAAATTCATATAATTTTCACATTCGACATTTTATTGATCTTTGAAAAAACACTTCTAGCATAGAAAGGATTTATCCATTATAGTCTCTTGGACCCTTCAAAAATAAAAACCTATTACACGTTTCTTTAGTTCAAAATGGAGTGTATTGGCATTAATTTATAGTAGGAATGCAAAGTAAATATGACATCAAAAAAGTGAATGCTAGTGATCTTGTATTGTAGTGCTCTCAACATTTCTAAGTAAATGTAGACTAGAATACAAAAAACTTTTATGCAGCACTTTTTAAATTTTTACTTTTAAAGTTTAGGGTACTAACTAGGGTATTATTGATTTGCTTTTGTTGTCTCCCTTTTCTTGGGTTTCATTTCTACTTCTCTAAAATAAATATGTATTTCAAAAATAGAGAATAGTGGCAAACCTAAGGATCTTTGTTGAAAACATGGGACATCAAGTCCAGTGCAATGAGAGGTTATTTATATTGATTGCACTAAGAGTATGACCGAAGGCATAAATTGACTCAAATATCACCTTGCACGAATCCCTTGTTGAGATTGTTATGCTATTTATAGTAGCTACTCTGGAGATTGAGAAAGAGGTGAAAGTTTTAATGTCCCCTTCTTAGACCTAATCTATTTGGTGACCATTAGCTTATTTTTTGAGTTCTCGTAGGCTAAGTGGTAAGGCAAGGGGACTTGAAGGTTCTTGGAGAATGCAATGGTGGAAAGTCATGGATTCTTGTGTTTGCGTTGAGCTAAGGGGATGATATTGGTTTGAATGCCACTCTTCGCAATATCATTAGACTATTTGGGTGTTCTCCAAACTTCTTGGAGAGCACGTCTATTTTTAGAAAGTCACCAAAATGACCTCATTCGCTCATCCAATGCCTTCATATCTTGTTGGTGCAGTTAGAATTGGATTCTGAGATGATATAGGATTTTTCGTCACAAGGGGTAAAATATTTTAATATTTCACTTAAGTTGTAATGTTTGAATTATTATTATTTTTACATAACTTAAGTGTTATAACTTTTTGTAAAGTCAAAATACCCACAAGTTGGATGCCTAGGTCGGAAAAGGGGGGACATTGCACATGAGAGGGATTATTATTATTTTAAAAAGGCATATTAAAAAAAGGTGAATTATTTTATTATTTTAAATTGTAATATCTCCCTCCAAAAAATTTATGAAAAGAGGCATGGGGTAGCTCATTTGGTCATGTTGAGAATTGATAACAAAGTGCTTTTGGATTGAGACTAGACTCTTCAAGGCTTTGAGGACAAAAAGCCTCAAGGTTTATTGTAGTTTCGGATTTGGAAGACACTCCCTAGCTGGATCGGTGTGGCTCCATTTCACGGGTCACTATTGGAGCTAATGGTGAAGCTTTCTTTCATTGCATTTTAGTATGAAGTCTTTTGAGGAGTTTGTTTTTTTGTGTTTCCTTGGCTAATCCGTTGAGTTGCAGATGTTTCTGGCATTGTATTCTTGAGTTCACACTTGCTGGCTGTACCTGTGCAAGTACAGGCCGTACCCTGTCTTTTGCTCATGCTGGATGATATGATGGATATTTGCTTCTAGGTATTTTTTTGAGACTCTTCCTATGTTGCGCGACTAGGAAGAAGAAGTTTGTTGGAGGCAACAAGCATTTTCTAAATTTTCAAAAGCTGATCACCCCTTTGGTAGGCTGTATTGCCTCTAGGAAGAGGTGTGGGATTTTATCAGGGGAATTGCCCCTCTATTTCAGACTCCACCAGCTCATTTGGGGGCGCCTAGAGCTTGGGAAATAGTTTCTATCAATTGGTGGGTGAACTTCAGCAGATTGGAGTGTGTTGGAGTGCCTTTTTATGGCTGCCTAGTGATTTTCTAAGTATATCAAACCTGCTGTTTTTCATACCAGACTTGATACAGTTACTTTTCAGACCTATTTCAGACTCCTAGATGCCATTATTGAGGTATATTTGTTCATTCATAGCAAGGGATATCTTGTTCATGTTGTTGGGTATCATTTTGGGGAAGTTAAATCAAGTTTATAGCATCATATTCGTTGTAGCAATAATCTTACGTTGTCCTCGACTGAATTGTAATGAGCTCATATTGTAACACTGTTTGGTACTACCATTAGTGACTTAGCTCTTGTTTTGATTTGCTACTTTCCCCATTGAATAAGTGGTATCGTTTCTTATCCCAATGAATAAGTGGTATCATTTCTTATCCCATTGAATAAGTGGTTACATTATACCGACCCCTCTGAATAAGTGGTTCTTGGCCTTGCGCTCATTGTTGGGAAGCGGTAGAGTTGATTTACTTTCAATTTGTACCCACTACATAAGTGAAAGCATTTTACTCACCCCATTGAACAAGCGGTTTACTTTTTATAAGCATCATAATGTAATCCTTGCCACCATATGTTCTCACGTTGCCTACACTAGGATCTGGGTGATCAGAAAGTGGAATTAAGTTGATTTAATTAATTATCATTGCTTATGTTTTGATGCTAACAAATTGTTGAAAATCGAAAATTTTGGGGTGGTTATTATAGTGGTATCAGAGTTGGTCATCCTACCAACCTATGCCTAACACTTGCTTGCAGCTGCTAAATTCTCTATGAGTGATAGAGAAATCATATACTACAATAGAAAACAAAAAGGGCAGTTGTCTCAAATTCTTTAGATTCCAGTTGAGGAAACTTTTTTAGAAGCCTTCCAAGCCCGCTAGAACCCAGAGGGTGATAATGGTAGTTAAATAGAGGTTATTGTAGAAAGAGATAAGGGAACAACCCCGCTAGATAGCCCAAATGTCAAAATAGAGAGGAAGTTTCATATCATGTTCGACATGATGTCACAACTGTTGGCTAAGATGAACCAAAATATGACTCCCACACCTCAGTTTCAAAATGTTGAAGCTAGCACTTCAAATGTCAACAATTCCATAGGACAAAATGGACACATTGTTGGCATGCTCATTGGGTCTGTCACTAGACCCCTCCAGCCCACCTTCACTCAAAGGGAGGAACCTCTACTAGAACAAGAAGCCCAAATTCCTATGGTTGAAGAGGTGAGGGCTAGTTACGCAGAGTATGTGACTCTTCCTATGGAGATTTGGGACATCTTGTCCTTGGAACACTTTATGAACTAGAAGAAGAAGAGAGGTGGGATATTTGAAAACCAAGGTCCTATGGCACCAAGAGATTATCAACAAGCCTTAGGGAAAGTGACCCTAGACCACTTTAATGGAAGTAACAAGTGCACTACCAGAGGTTGGGTCCAAAAGTTGGACAATTATCTATCCTTGAGGCCAAGCCAGTTTTGGACATTATCAAGTTTGCCACTTTACACTTGGATGGAGCTGTCCATGAATGGTGGTATCACGGTTTGGTCACACTTGGCTATAACCTAATTGACACCTATGATGAGTTCACCAACAAACTCATTGAGAGATTTGGTAGGAAGGATCCTGAGATGCAGTTTCAAGAGCTTTCCCAAATAAGACAACACAACTCTCTTGACACTTCCATCTTTGAATTCCAAAGACTTTATGTGATGGTGCCCAACATCACAAAAAGAAGGCTTGTGGTCCTTTTCAATGGAGTAATGGAACCATTGAGGGGATCAGTTAAGGCCTTTGACCCACCTACCCTCCAAAAGGAAATTAGAAAAGCAAGAAGCATGTAGTTGGCAACCCCAAGACATAAATTTCAATCAAAGATCTTTTCAAACAAGAAGGATAAGAGGCCTTTTCAAAAAATAACCAAGCAGCCCACAAAATTTCCATCAAGGATGGATGATGACCTCAAAAATGAGCTCAAAAGAAAGAAGTTGTGCTTTACTTGCAAAGAGACATGGGCCTTGGGACACAAGTGCTTCGAAAGAGGCAAAGTATATCATTTGGAGGTATATTCTGATGATGAATCAGCATCAAAAATGTCTGAACAACAATCTGATTTGGAGGAGAAAGAGGAAGATGAGGCCCCATAAGAGGTGGAAGAAAACCAGGAGAGTGGGGGCACTTTTTCCCAACTTTCCAGTTTTCAAAAGAATGAGTCTTTCAGGGTCCGAGGATGTAATGTCCCCATTTTGGCCATACGCTCTTCGTTTGGTTTTAGCCTATTTTTGGAAATCCGTAGGCTACTCAAATGTGCAAATTTAAGGTTTCCACTTTCATTAAGTCTTGCTTCCAGCGCAATTCAGCTTTTTGTTGTTTTTGAGGTAAAATTACTATTTTTGGCAGTGGCTATTTTTAATAAGTCTAATTTTGGCAGTGGCATCATCAGCAGTTCAACTCAAGTCATCTTGCTATCCATCAGTTTCAGTTTGGCTTTGGGTTTGGTTTTCTTCATGGGTTGAGTTTATACTTAGTCAAATTTCATGTTTCTCAGTTGTACCCCACACCTAGGAGTAATAACTTCATGTTGTTTTAAAAGAGGGGCCATTAAGGGGGTCAATTGTGCATTTAATGATTTATTAAATGCTTTATTGTTGCAAAGTGAAGTTGGACACCTTAAGGAGGTTGAGTAATATTTTATTATTTCAAAAAGTAAAATGCAAAAAGGTGGCGTCCCTTTTGGAAGTTGAAGTGATTCAACTTCTTGGAATTTGAAGAGTTCTTGTTGCTTCATTTGCCAACTGAAGCCTATATATTGCTGTTGTTTGAAGAGCTGATTATGTTATATTTTGGAAAGCAAAGTTATGCTGCTAGTTTGAAATCTAGAATCCGGCTAAGGGAAAGCTTAGCGAATTTACTCCATTCTTCGGGCCTGAAACTATGGTTCCCTAGATGGTCTATTGGGGATGTGCTTCATGCAGAAGTGCATATTGAGCATCAAAGTGAAGAAATTTGGTGATATTTTCAATATTTTGTGTTGCTGATTTTCATATAGCTGAAGATGATTTTTGTATACAGCTCCTTGAGTAAATTTTATTTCATTATGGGTATTTGAGCTAACCATTTCTATGCTAAGGGCGATGCTATTTGCGGAAAATCAAAATTTATGATGAAGTGTGGATTTTTCTAGGAAGGCCGTACCTTTTCTAGGGCCGTACCATTAATGATCAGCTTGTATTGGGTTTCAAACTTGCTGTTTGGTGATTGTTTGGCACCTACAAACTCATGGTTGCTGGTCGTCTATCCTTCTTGAATGCTGCTCTAAGTTTTGGTGAGCTTTGAAGTTGATTTGAGTTAGATTTGAGCATTTTGATGTTTCATAGGTTGTTGGTTCAATACTTTCAGTTTGTTGTTTGTCATATCAGATTTTGGCTTGTAATTTGGTGATTGAAAAGATTTAGAGTTGAAGAAATCATCCTTCAAACATTTGCATTGATTTTATCATTGTAACACTTGTAAATTGCAAATTTATTTCATTGTAAGGCTGTGAATTAGTAGTACTAATCCAGTCATTTTAGTTGCTGCATTTACTTGTGAATTTTAATGCAAACACTTTAACCCCTGGATGGTTTACCGCCAGTGTGGATAAAGAACATTCTAGAAGCTTATCTCTTATTTGCAGCTCTTTCTATTCATTGTAAAGCTAGTTAGTAGTACTAACGGCTATTTCATTTTATTGCTGCAATTTATACTTGGTTACACTCCCACAATTGAGTGGTTGAGTTTTAGAATAAACATCTTTCTTGTTTGTAAATTCCCCCCACAAAATAAGTGGTTGTGTGGAATGTTTTTTCCCCACGAAATAAGTGGAAGAGAGGATTTAATGGCTGGCTTGCCGCCTTAATAATGTAATAATCTCACCCACTGGATAAGTGGAGTATTCCCACTGCTTGTGGATGCCTGCATCAGCAGATGTAATTTCAATTCAGTTTATACCTAATTATCCTCTAACCATATGCTATCACCTCGCCCACATTGGGATCTTGGTGAACATTCTTGGTTAGAGTTACTTTCCATGCTGATTTGCATTTGGAGCTAATGCTAATCAATGGTTTGATGCTGGTTTGTGTGTCTAATTTTGGGGAAAAAAGTAAGGGGAATATGCAATATTCCGAGCCAATTTTTTTTCAAATTTTCAATAATAGTTTACAAGCAAATTGCACCTGTTAAGGTTAGCTCTAAACCAAAACGATGCTGAAGCAACTCTAACCAGAATGTACACCAGGATCCCGATGTGGGCAAGGTGTGAGCATTGGTCAGAGGATCTAAATTGAAATGCTTATACAAAAACTCTAACCAAGAATGTGCCCGCGAAGGACAATCATATGGTCAGAGGATCCCTATCACTAATAAGTTGAAATAACTCGACGTCAAGAATGTGCTCTCCAAACCGAGATGGAATGGGAGCTACCATATGACGGAGATGCTAAAAATTACAATGCGATTAAGGGAAATAAGCTAGAATGCTGAAAGTAACTCGACACCCAGAATGTGCTTTCTAACCCGGAGTGGGAAAGGAGCTACCATAGGGCGGAGGTAAAGGAAATACAATTGCAACTATTCAACGTAAGGATGAGCATTACAAAGCAATATGATCCCAAGAAGATGGCGCCCAAGATTAGCACATAAAACTGACTCCAAATGCTGATATTAATTATTGGCACAAATCCCAAGAAATGCAAATGGTACGGCCCAACAAGAGGGGCGATTTGCATTTAAAAATCCAAAACACTACTAAAAATTCTACAAACTGGAGGAAAGGGTCGCTCCTTACAGACAAAGAGAATAAGCTAAAACCCATAAGCACTCTTTTTGTATTTTTTGATTTATGAATAAAAACGACAATTTGCTGAATGAAAAGCAACTCCAGAAATCTCACTAATATGCAATAAAACTGATCTACAAACCACACAATGATTACAATGCACAAATCCCAATACAAATCTCACAAACTACACTATCTCACCACTAGTCGCTATCTTTCAAGTGAGAAGCAATGCCAAGCTAGGAGGCTTTCATTCCTCGAAACAATCCCACAACCAATCCGACAACATAACATTCTTGTAGACCAAAGATACTGAAAAGAGAACCAAAGGCTTCCTTTTATAATTTTCCGTTGACCTTCTCGAAACCCTAATCTTCCTTTTAGAGTCAAACCCTAATCCTCCAATAGATGGCGTCCTGTTGGTGCGTGTTTTATGACACAACAAACATTTTAGAACAAAGTGTCACAGACGCTCTATTCTCTCTTGAAAAACTACTTCCTATGCTAAGATTGCAATTGAGGTCATAGGGTAATTCCAATGTTTAAGATGAACGCGGATAGGCTCTGTGGTATGGATGTGATTTGCTGTGGGCACAATTAAGATTTTGCAAGTTATTCGGAAAAGCAGAGACATAAATGCAGTACCATTTTGGATTTTGGATTTTTATAAAAAAAAGTGAAAAAAAGATCAAGGGTTTTAGAGATCCTATACTATTCCTAAGAAATCAGGAGAAGACGAGGATCAAATGAAACCAAATAAACAATACTCTATTTCGCCACGTTAAACGACAACTACGTAGAGCAAGTGCAATCTTCTAGGAATGTGCTTGTGATTTTCATGTAATGAATAATTACCATCAAATTGAACGACAATTATTCAAACAGAAGTTAAGCATCCACAGCAAAGCTCAGTCTAACTTTGCACATTGAGTGAAATCATCCACCCAAAGAAAGTATGAGCTCGGTTTCACCAATCTCCGTTATCAATCTATCATTCTTCTAACATACATTATAATTCAAATTCACTAAGCGAGAAAGAAAATATGCGACCATGCAACTATTCAACAATCAAGTATTCAAGGCACCTCATGCATTTGAACTTCATTATCAAAGTAGTGTTTTCTACAACAATCTCATTAGAACTCTCTCTTTATTTCTACAATCTAACTATCTTGAATCTGCTCTAACTTCTTAATCTCTAAGCTCTCTATCTCTCCTATTCCTTCTAATGAAAATGAGAGAGTGAGGGAGGGGGTTTATATAGTTTTTCAAAATTACAAAGAATGGCCGAGATTGATTCATGATCAAAGGCCCAGATTAAACAGAACCAAACCCTAATTAGGGTTTCCAAAACCATAATCAGTTAACTGAAGAGAACACTAGACATCTGGAGTGGCGTCCTTATCCACTTGTGCAGCCTCACGTTCGGCGAATCTGGACACTATCAGGTCGACCTCTTCCATGGCAATGTCGGGCAGCACGTTGACATTGTACTCCAGCAAATCCAAGCTCTCGGCACACTCTGCAAAAATAGTCGCCCATTCTAGTTCCTGCAGCAAGAAAGAACTTCTGATAGCCATGAAGTCGAATACTCTGGTGAAGCCTTCTTTCATGATTGGCCCGGTGGTGGAGAAAATTTTCTGTACTTGCTCTCTTAAATTCTTCGGCCGCAAGTGTTTCTTTCTGACAGAATCCTTATCGAGCATATTTGCAGCCATTTCATAAATTTTACTTTGAATTTCCTTCGCTTGTTCTTCAACTCTGACACTATCCTGCTTCACCTTTTCAAGAACTCCTTTCCTTGAGATGAAAGCGTAGTACCCATCCATTGAAGTCATATGCCGCTCCAGCTTCAATAACCTTGTCCTCAATCAACCTTTGCTTTGAGATGCCCTTCAGTTCCCGAATACATGGGATGGTCCTGCTTCGAATATCTTCGAGATTACTCCATGATTCTGCCAGGTCTGCAGCTCGTGATAGCATAAAGGAAGCCTGCTCGTTTACTTGTGCCAACTTTTCTGCAAACGCCAACGCCTCTACTTTCCTTTCATCCATCCAACCCTTAGCCTCCCTCGCCGTTGTCAGCTCTTCCTCAAAATTTGCACCTGGTTCTTGTGAAGCATTTGGAGGTAAAGGCGTCACTTGTTCACCTTCGTTTAGTGGCTTGGTTAAGTGCTGGATGTAATATTTTAGGCGCTGGATTTCCTTTTTATACTCTTTTTTCTTGGCAACTTCTTTTTCTAACTTGGCCTTGATGGTGGCCACGAAATTGTCCAAGTCTTCGACCTCCTGCCCTTTTGTCGTCGGACCCATGTCGATGGTCGTGATAGCATATTCATCAGGAGCAATTTCATTTTGGAACTTGTCAGCTGTAGGTACTGCAATTTGTACTGTGCGGTTGCCAGCCTCATCTCTCTGGATGGTTGAGAATTTCTTGGCCTTCTTCCTCGGGGCAGTTTGTTCTAATCTTGCCAAAAAATCTGTGTCATTGTCCCCCTCAGGGACCTCCATTCGTGCCTTTCTTTTCAATCTTTCTTTCAGCCACTCTGGGATTGTTGGCTGTTCAATTACGTCCTGTTGATCTTGGACGTCTTGTGTGTCCTGAACTTCCTGCTCTTCTTGAATTTCTGGCATACTTTGAACTTCTTGGACCAATTGCATACCCTGGATTTCTTGGATGGATGGGTCCTCTTGGATGCCTTTGAGGGTGGAAATCATTCCTTCCTCGAATTCTCCATCCATAACGTGTGTATCATTATCCAATTCTAGGATTTTTGTGCTTGCTGGAGAGGGTTGATCATCATCTTCTATTTGTATTGGTTCCATGTTTTCAACTGGAGAAGGGATCTTGGCATTCTCCAAAGATTCTCTATCCAAGGCAAGCATTTCTTCTATGTTCCTGGAAGTGGCCGACTGAAGGGGTTTAGACTTGTGCTTCTTTCGAGAAGGCCCTTCATCTACCATTTTATCCTTGTCTTGTCTTGCAGATTTATCAACTTCCTTCCTCTTTCTTGAGTTGGCAGCATCCGTTTGTCCATCTCCACGAGATGCACCGGCGTTCGAAGAACATGACTCTGTGTCGCCCATCAACTCATAGGTGAAATGCACATTTCTCTGTCTCAGGACTTCCACCTACCGATCTATCCACCACTGAGAGTACTTGAAAACAGGGCGCATCAAAGTGGCTAGATCACCCATCTCAGGTTCAAACCATTTTATAGGGGGAAGTGGCTCATTTTCCTTGAAACTTGGCTGTACGTAGATTCCATCATCCTGTAGTTGATCGGGTACTTTGAAAAGCTCTGTTGCCCTTATCATGCTTAATGGCAATCTTGACCATAACCTTCTTCTTACGTCATATTCATCTGCTGCGTCAGCCCAGAAGTCCTCTAAGTCAACTCGATGCTTGTACCTCTCTCCGTCCACAGTCTTGATGTGATGGAGCGGATCAAAATTGTTCCTAGATTTGTATGAGATGAATGGATATTGTTGAATCTCCAGTCGAACAACCTCTGCTGCTTGTGCCGTCGGGCATGACTCCTCCATGTTGCTGATGAAAAAGGGAAAGGTGACAGCAGCTTTCTGCTTTGGTCTTTGAATGTTCTGATACGTTTCTAATTGCCTCAGTACTTCCAGCAATACCATCTTGTTAGTCGGATAGATAGGAAGTTTGTAAGGATTTCCTGAGAATCCTTGGATTCTGATATAAGTGAACTTAGGATACTAAATGAACCAGAATCCATACCGACTGATTAGGCTCTTAGCTTCGTGTGAGAGTCTTTGGTGCGTTCCGCCCTGAAGAAGCCTGGTGATGTACATCAAAAAGGCATCATGAGCTCTCCGGAAATGAGACTTCTCTTTCAGTTGCAGCTGCGGATAACAATCGTAGGCTTTGAATTGCCCTTGGCCATTGCCAACCACGCCTTTGCAGGTCAAGCCAGGATACTTGTAATATCTTGCAAGTGAATATACGATGTATGAGCTCATGTGAAAAGTTTTGGTCTCTTCAAAGTTGACCAACTGCTCGTGCAGGCTATCACTAATCATTCTGGACCAATTGAACATCTTGACTCCAGTGATTATTTCATCAATAAAGTAGTACATCCAATTTTCAAAAGGAGCACCGTGGGCACTGCCTACAATTCTGTTTAGTAACAAAACAATGTCACCATATTCCTCTTTGAAGTGGGTTCTGATCAATTTCTTTGGCATCTTGCCTGCAATAGGCTTGGGTTTTAGTAACCAATTCTTGTTTATATTGGACGCACAGAGATCCTGCTGGCTCTGATAAAGCTTGAGTGCATCTTGCTTGGTGCGATAGGATGTTCGATTGTACACTGGAATTCCAAAGGTTTCTTGGATTGCTGGCTCTGACAAGTAGGCAAGGACTCTTCCGTCGGGAGCTTCTATTTGTCTGTCTTGTGCATTGTAGTGTAGTGTGCATTCTACCATCAGCTCAGGACATTCTTTGCTGGTGGAAATCCAGCTGCATGGACGATTCCATTGCGCATCATCCTCATGGCGATTGGTGTAGGCAGACGTCCGTCAGTCCCGTACATTCTCTTCTGGAAGTCCTCGAGATCAACGTGGCCAAGATCAGTGTCCATGACGTGCTCCCACTTGGACTTGATTTTCGATTGTGTTTGCACACCTTTGCTTGCAAACTTCATCTTCACTGCTTCAAAAATAGATCTGCAAAAGGAAACAAAGAGAATAATCAGAATTCGAAATTTAAATCAGTTTGAAGGATATTCCAGCTAATTATCAATTTAGACTTCGTGAAAAAGCAAGCTGGAAAGAAAATAAACGATGAAGTCATATGCCAAAGTGAATTGGGCAAAGTAAATCTGCCTGTGACTTCTGGAGAAAAGTGATCACAATCACAATGCAAGCTGATAACAAAATATTTCCTTCACTTTGCTGCAGATTTTCTCAACCTTTTGCCTTAAACAAGTCTCTTCTCACAACTTTTCTTCTCAAAATCGAATGATTGCACAAATGAGAAGTGAAATCACTTATAGAGGTGAGAAGATCGATCATTTTAGCAAATTTACATTGTTTCCTTCGAATCGAGTTTGAACTCATCTTTCACTTTGCTTCCGGATGGCAAGTTCTATCTTCAATAATCTCGTCCGGGAAAGTTTCCAATTTTATTTCCAGTCCAACAAAACTCTTTGTCTTTCTTTCCAATTTCAAATTTTTCAAGGCTTATCCTTTTGGGTGTTTGAAAAATGAATAATCAAAATAATCAAAATAATTATTCCATGTGTCAATTTCAACCCATTCGTTCTATGGCGAATTACTTTTGATTTTCGAAAATTTCCTCATCAATGCCTTAGGCGAATTTTCATTTTTTTCAATATTTTTGCCATAACTTACATCGTCCAACTTATTTGTCCATGATTTTTAATCGTTTTTCCAAAATTTATCTAGCCATGTCCAATTTTATTTGGCCATAAATATTTTTCGTCCAACATTTCTCTTAGCCACGTCCAACTTTACTTGGCCATTTCCAACATTATTTTGCCATGTCCGATTTTACTTGGCGATATTCTCTTGATTTTTCCACAATTTAGCTAGCCATGGCGAAAATTTTCTCTAAACACTTGGGCGAATTTTCTAAGTGCCATGCATATTTTCGTTTTCCAAAGGTTGAGACTTAGGCAAAAAATTTTAAAATTTTCACACTCTCCAATACATGGCGGACTTCATCTGTGTAGGCCATGTCATTCTTTCTTGGGGCGGACTTTATACTTTTCCTGGCCATCTACATCTTGTCCAAGGCGGACTTCCTCATCTTTGTTGCCATTTACCATTTTGCCTTGGCTACGCCTTAACCATTTTATCCTTTGCTTTGGGGCGGACTTGGCAACTTGGCTTGCCATTTGCTCTCTAAGGCTAGGCGGACTTTGTCCTTTTGCATGCCATTTTCAATTTGATTTAGGGTGGACTTGAGCTCTTTGAATGCCATTTCTCTTTTGACCAAGGGCTGACCTTAGCTTTTCTCAAGCCATCTTCACTCTAGCTGGGCGGACTTCATACATTTTTATGCCATCTCCAAAGGCGGACTTCACTACATTTCATGCCATTGCATTGTTTGGTCAAGGGCGGACTTGCCATCATGTTGAGCCATGACAAGGGCGGACTTCACCAAATTATTTGCCATTGGCTCTCTTGCTGGGCGGACTTCCTCATTTTCATTGCCATTGGACATATCATCTAAGGGCGGACTTGATGAAATGTTTGGCCATTTGCATAGGGCGGACTTCCTTGATGGTCTTGCCATTTACATTTGAACATAGGCGGACTTCCTTGCTTTGCTTGCCACTCACCATCTCTAGCTGGGAAGACTTTAGCATATGGATGGCCATTCATAGGGCGGACTTGGGCTTGTGGTTGACCATTGCCTCATTGCCTTAGACATTTTCCTCTTTCACAAGGGCGGACTTGATGCATTTGTTTGCCATTGACATTTTTTTCTTGCCACACAAGGGCGGACTTCATAGAATGTTTGGCCATTGACACTTTTTTCTTGCCACAGCCATTATCTGGCTGAAGATTTCTGATGCTAATTCCTCCATGTTCAAACAGAGCAAACTCCATACTTAGGCAAATTCTTCAGTCTCCTCCATGATTGTTCAGTCATAACCTACCTTCAGCATGATCAGATCGCCATGAATGCTCAGATTCCTCACGAATTTCCAGATTTTTTCATGAATGTTCAGTCATTACCTTAGATTTCTCATGAGTTTCTCAGATTTTTCATTGATTGTTCAGATTTCTTGATGAATTTCCTGATTTTTTATCAATTTGTTGATGAATTCATCGTCTTATTCACCATTTTCTGTGCTCTTTACCAGATTTCTCTGTGATTTTACAGAATTTCTCACCATTTTTGAACAAATTTTCCAGATTTTTGAACTTTTTATGTGATTTTCCAGAATTTCACCAAAATTTCAAAAAAAAATTCGAATCAATTTTCTGAGAGTTTCGTTGATCTTTTCGAACTTCTGAGTGGATTTTTGAAACTCGTGACCCTTCTAAAAATAGAAACTTTCCAAAAATAGCAACTTTCCAAAAATAGACCCTAAAAAATAGGGATCCCAGAATTGCCCAAAAGTGCCAAAAAAGTAGGTCCTAAAAAATAGGGGGCTCGGGGTGAGAAACCCTAAAAACTTGGAGGTGTCGGATTTGACTGAAACGACAGTCGATCTTCGTCTCCTAGGCCTTCTAAGCGCGATGGTGACGCTTATACATTGATCCAAGCTAAAACTCACTGACTCGACTCGGGTGACCGTTCAAAATTAAGACTCAAAAACCCCGAACGAAGAGCAGACAAAATGAGGCACGTGAAAGAAAAACCCTAAAAAGCAAACAACAAGGGTCCCCATTTGCAATGGGGCAAGGTGTGAGTTAGGTCACAACACGTCCCTTTCTTCAAAGCTTAAATTTTGACTTTTTGATTAAATTCATCACTTTAATAATGATGTCCAATCTTAAGGCTTAAATTCAACCTTAATAATTATAAAATTGTTTCAATGATGGTGCCACCCTTAAAGACCACCTTTTAAAACATCATTAAGTTAAGAGACTAGGCCAAGGGGGTAATATAACATTAAAATATAATGTTATTTAAGTGAAGTGAACTTATCTCTCCGAAACTGCATCTCGAGGCTAGAATCTGAATAAACCAATTTAGTCGACTGAAGAGGAAAGTCAACTGTGTCGAGACCAAAAGGACCACTGCCAGAAAGAGAATTTACTAAAAATAGTAAATTCCTGAAATTGCTCAGAATGCCAAGAACAACATATCACTGCGAAGCTCTTTGAAAACCCAGAAAGAATCCGCCATTGAAACAACCAACCTCAAGCAAGAGCATCCTTCGAAACATGAAACCCTAATTTCACCTTCCGAATAGCCTACGGGTCTCCAGAATAGGCTAACGGTCACTGGAATGATCATGCTCGAGAAGGGGACATTACAGTCCGCCCTCCCCAAGATTGCTTGTCCTCAAGCAATCGCAACTCTGGATGCTGCAGAATCTCATCATTCTCCCAAGTTGCATCCTCTAAAGGCAAGTTTTTCCACTTCACCAAGTATTCTCTGATTGTTCTTTTCCTCAAAGAACGCTCTCGAGAATCAAGAATCTCCTTTGGAATTAAAACCAACTGTCCTTCCTCATCCAAAGGAGGCAACTGTGATGCAGCAACAACATTATGTCCAAACGCCTTCTTGAGGCGAGACACGTGGAAGACATTGTGCACTTTGCTACTTGAAGGTAGCTCCAACTCATACGCTACTACTCCCACCCTTTTGATAACCTTGAACGGCCCATAGAAATGAGGTTTGAGCTTCTCAACTCCACTCTTCTTGAGAGTAGACTGTCTGTAAGGCTATAGTCTGAGATAAACCATATCTCCAACCTCGAAAGAGCGCTCAACATGCCTCTGATCAGCATACATCTTCTGCTGATTCTGTGCAATCTGAAGATTGTTCTTCAGTGATTTCATGATGTCTTGACTCTGCTGCAATAAGTCTTTGGCTTGAGGAGCTTTGCTATCACCAAACACCAAATCAGCAAAGTGTTGATGTGATTTTTATGACCGCACCAATCAGCAGAACAAAATAGTCTGAAGGCTATTCCGTTCTCTCTTGATCAAAGTATTTCGTGCGCTAAGATTGCGAGAAAGTTCGCACGTTCAACTCTAAGGTTCCGAATAATTAGAATACCCTCAGTTGGTTTGATGTGAATTGATGTGTTCTTACGAGGGGACTTACACAATTGTTCAAGATTCTTGCAGTTAACAGCAGATGGATGATTTGAAGGGGATTTTGCACGTATGATTTGGCAATAGGGTATGCGTTCCTAAAGCTAACCAGAAATGTGCAGAAAGTAAACGAGTGTAGGGCCTAAGAAACTAATATTCTATTCTAAATGCAGGATATGTGGAGCTCAATTTCGGCAGACTTCGACCGAATTTCACCTAGCCTCACGTCGGACAGCTTCAGCAAAATTAGTGCAATCTTCAAAGGGATGGCAAAAGATGTTCAAATTATAATTTAGCATATGTATACCATCAAGACAACACATATAAGTATAAAAACCACAATTGAAGTTAAACTCAAGATAATCTCCAGTGGACCACGCAAGGCGAACTTGTCATCAACAAGCTGCTAGTGGTATGGAATGAAATGAAGCTACCTCAATAAAACGCCACACATCAAAGTAAACTACTTGCATGAGATAAAGACTATGCTACTTGGATCCAAAATGAAGAAGAGACCTTGCTAGCTATCCATGAAAAAGACGAATTCCACCATCAATGAAAAGATCTATTATCATGAAAGTGTTACACAACAATCTCCACAAAAGTTTTCAAAGGTAAAACTTTCTTTCTTCTCCACACTAAGCTATCAAACAAAATGTCTATGATGCTCTACTCTCTAGTTTCCAATCTCCAAGTCTAATGCCAATCTAATGAATTACAAATGAGGGGGACTCCCCCTTTTATAGGTAGCCCAATCCAATGGACGGCTAAGATTACAATCAAAAGAGTGGCTAAGATTAAGCCACCTCAGCCCTAACCCTAAAAACTGCCAGAATAGGGAGTGGTGCAATAAATGAGCAAAAATTCCCACTCACTCCCAAAATAGTAAAGGCAATTAATGCCCATAATCAGTCTTCTAGAAGATCATCATCCAGTAGTGCATTCCCGTTCTCCTTCTCTCTGGCTGCAAACTCAACGAATCTGCCAAGTACAGCCTCAACCTCCTTAACTGAAATGGGTGGAATACACTCAAGCTGGAACTCCAATACTGTAATAGACTGCTCATGCCTTGCACAAGATTTTCTCCAAGCAACCAAGGAATCCTGCGTGCTCTGGATCAAGGTGGAGAAAGTAGAAGTATTCTCGAAGTCATCTTGTACGAAGGTCTTCACCTCTGAAAAGAAAGGCATCAGCCTACCCCTCAAATTATCAACATTTACCTCATCTGGATTCAACCGCCTAGCAAATATGGCCTCGAAAGTATTCTGAACTCCATCAATGATGTTGGCCATAGCCTTCCGTACCCTGGTTGAATCCGCCTGTGCTGCGTCAAAGAAACCACGTCCCATGATTGCTGAAGAATAGCATCTAGAAAAGTCATACCTGTCATTCTCCTAAATGACCCCTCCATCAATCAGCAACCACAGAGGGACATGCCTCAATGCTTCAAGACGCTGAATTACTTTGCTCTGATAAATAGAAGCATCTCCCCAAGCCTGATCAACTGCCTCCATTCGTGCCAAAATACTAGAAGCCTGCTGGAAAGCAAGAGCAAGGTCCTCCATAAACTTTTCTGTCTAAGGTTGCGAGAAAGTTTGCACATTCAACTCTAAGGTTCCGAATACTTAGAATACCCTCAGTTGGTTTGATGTGAATTGATGTGTTCTTACGAGGGGACTTACACAATTGTTCAAGATTCTTGCAGTTAACAGTAGATGGATGATTTGAAGGGGATTTTGCACGTATGATTTGGCAATAGGGTATGCGTTCCTAAAGCTAACCAGAAATGTGCAGAAAGTAAACGAGTGTAGGGCCTAAGAAACTAATATTCTATTCTAAATGCAGGATATGTGGAGCTCAATTTCGGCAGACTTCGACCGAATTTCACCTAGCCTCACGTCGGACAGCTTCAGCAAAATTAGTGCAATCTTCAAAGGGATAGCAAAAGATGTTCAAATTATAATTTAGCATATGTATACCATCAAGACAACACATATAAGTATAAAAACCACAATTGAAGTTAAACTCAAGATAATCTCCAGTGGACCACGCAAGGCGAACTTGTCATCAACAAGCTGCTAGTGGTATGGAATGAAATGAAGCTACCTCAATAAAACGCCACACATCAAAGTAAACTACTTGCATGAGATAAAGACTATGCTACTTGGATCCAAAAGGAAGAAGAGACCTTGCTAGCTATCCATGAAAAAGACGAATTCCACCATCAATGAAAAGATCTATTATCATGAAAGTGTTACACAACAATCTCCACAAAAGTTTTCAAAGGTAAAACTTTCTTTCTTCTCCACACTAAGCTATCAAACAAAATGTCTATGATGCTCTACTCTCTAGTTTCCAATCTCCAAGTCTAATGCCAGTCTAATGAATTACAAATGAGGGGGACTCCCCCTTTTATAGGTAGCCCAGTCCAATGGACGGCTAAGATTACAATCAAAAGAGTGGCTAAGATTAAGCCACCTCAGCCCTAACCCTAAAAACTGCCAGAATAGGGAGTGGTGCAATAAATGAGCAAAGATTCCCACTCACTCCCAAAATAGTAAAGGCAATTAATGCCCATAATCAGTCTTCTAGAAGATCATCATCCAGTAGTGCATTCCCGTTCTCCTTCTCTCTGGCTGCAAACTCAACGAATCTGCCAAGTACAGCCTCAACCTCCTGAACTGAAATGGGTGGAATACACTCAAGCTGGAACTCCAATACTGTAACAGACTGCTCATGCCTTGCACAAGATTTTCTCCAAGCAACCAAGGAATCCTGTGTGCTCTGGATCAAGGTGGAGAAAGTAGAAGTATTCTCGAAGTCATCTTGTACGAAGGTCTTCACCTCTGAAAAGAAAGGCATCAGCCTACCCCTCAAATTATCAACATTTACCTCATCTGGGTTCAACCGCCTAGCAAATATGGCCTCGAAAGTATTCTGAACTCCATCAATGATGTTGGCCATAGCCTTCCGTACCCTGGTTGAATCCGCCCGTGCTGCGTCAAAGAAACCACGTCCCATGATTGCTGAAGAATAGCATCTAGAAAAGTCATACCTGTCATTCTCCTGAATGACCCCTCCATCAATCAGCAACCACAGAGGGACATGCCTCAATGCTTCAAGACGCTGAATTACTTTGCTCTGATAAATAGAAGCATCTCCCCAAGCCTGATCAACTGCCTCCATTCGTGCCAAAATACTAGAAGCCTGCTGGAAAGCAAGAGCAAGGTCCTCCATAAACTTTTCTGTCTTAGCACGAACTCCCGTGACCCACTTGTCTACTTCCTGTGCCATCTTCCCTAACTCCATCAAGCCACTAATTGACTCCCTAGGTATCTTTGCTAGAGGCTCTATCATTGGAATTTCCTGCCCACGAGAACGAGACAACTGCTGCACATATCCAATTAACGCCTTATGCTCTCTTTTCAACTTCTTATACTTTCCTTCCTTCTTGAATAACCTGTCGTTGAGGGCGAGGTAGGAGTTATCACATTCTTCAATAATTTGTGCACCTGTGGGGCGTCCTAACTCCAAAGTTGTGACCACGTAATTCTCTGGCACTGCTTCATTTCGGTCACAATCAACCTGTGGCACGGCTAGGTGAAGGGTGCGGGAACCATCCTCATCAGTTGATATCTTCGAAAACTTCCGTGCTCTCTTCTTCTGTGGAGTTGCACTGATCCTGTTCAAGAACTCTTCCATTTCAACTACTGGATCAATCTCCTCGCTGGGGCTTCTCCTCATCCTATCCTTAAGCCAATCAAGCATTGTATACTGTATATCAAAGGGCTGTTGTTCTTGTGCCTCTACTTCTCGAACTTGTTCAACCTCTACATCATTCTGGTGAGGCTCATCGTCCTCAAGTGGTTGAGTGTCTCCTGAAACTATATCATCATATCATCCTCCATAGCCGCCTCTAACTCTTGCTGAAACTGAGGGTCAGTAATAGTCCCCTCATCATCCTGCTGATCATCTCTAACAGGTGCGTTGATGCTCTGGCCAATTGATTCTCTCCGTGGTGGCTGATTATTCTCCTGTACTACTTGCACCTGATTCAATGCATTCCTTTGATCAGCAAATAAAGAGACCTCCTGTATGCTTGGAGAATGTGTCTCCAATGGCGTGGGCGATTCAACTGCAACTCGTGGAGGCTCCGGCTGAACAGGCTCCTGCCGAACTGGCTCCTTCCTCCGAGATTTTGGACCTCGTGTGATCTGTTTCTTCCTACTGGTGGTGGGTGTCCCGTGATCTCCCATCAAGTTGTAAGTCAAAGCAATCGACTTACTCTTCAACCTGTTCACCCGCCTGTCAACCCACGCTCTGGTAAATGTCAGGACCGGAATAGAAAGTGTGTCCAAGTCAGCAACCTCTGGTTCTGACCAATCCGGGAGCGGAAGTGGAGTATCTCTTACTGCTGCATAATCTGGATGGACAACGTCCATATCCTCATTCACCTGGTCTAGAGCTGGAAAAACTTCACACTCCCTAATCAAGTTAATTGGCAACCGAGAGAACATTCTTTTCCTGACTTCAATCTCATCTGACGCATCAGCCCAATAATCCTCAATATTTGCCTTGTGTTTAAACTCCTCTGACAGTACCCATTTGATGTTATTATGTGGATCATAGTGCTGTCGGCTGGTGTGATATGAAAAGTGATAAAATTGAAGCTCACTCTCAGCTTCTCTGGCTGCCTGTATTGAAGGACACACTTCATCCGAGTTGCCCATGACAATTGGGAAGTCAACACCTCCCTTCTTCTTCTTCTGAATTTTATCGTAGGCAACTAATTGCCTAGATATCTCTAACATTAAAATCCTATTGGTTTGGTACTTAGACAGCCTATATGGATATGATGAAAAACCTTGTAGCCTTATGTAAGAAAACTTCGGAAACTATATAAACCAACACCCATACCTTTCAATCAATTCTTGGGTCTCTCTCGAAATTTTGTGATGCATCCGCTCCTGAAGCAATCTCGTGATATGCATGGTGAAGGCGTCATTGACACGCTTGTAATGAGTGGTACTAGCCAAGTGTAACTGCGGACAAGCCTCATGGATCTTGAACTGGTGAGAGCCACAACCGACAGGCTCCTTGTATGAAATTCCTCTATACCTCGTCATACAAGCCAACATGTAGATGATGTAAGAGCTCATATAGAACGTCTTCGTTCTTCTCAGGCCCAGGAGCTGCTCGTGCAAATTGTCACTAATCATTGCAGCCTAGTTGACGTAATCCTTTCCTTCCAGCACGAGGTTGATGTAATAGAACATCCAGGGCTCAAAAATAAATGATTGTGGGCAGCCTCCAACCCGACTCAGCATCATAATGAGATCACAATACTCCTGCTTCAAGTCATCCGCTATGATTTTCCTTGGCAACTTCATACGAGAAGGCTTGGGATTGCTCATCCAGTGAATGTTGATTGTCTCCATGCATCTCTTGAATGCAGAAGCATACATTCGCTCAGCTCACTCTCTGGATTTGTAAACCATATTCCTGTGCACCGGGATCCCAAAAGCTTCACCAATGGCAGTAGGAGTGAGATTGGCGAGCACTTGGCCATCTGGTGACATGATCGATCTGTGATCCTTCTCATAGCAATTAGCGCACTCCATCATCAGCTCCGAACACTGAATGGCTGGTGGGAAACCAACAACTGCATATAATCCGCTTCGAACAATATTGTGCGAAGTGTTCGAAGGTCGATGATTACCAATCCCCAACATTCTGTTCTTAAAAGTCTCTAGGTTGACGGAGCCCAAGTTGGTATCTGTCAGCTTGCCCAACTTCGAAATGAACTTTGACTCTGGCATAAATGTCTTGCTCAGCTTCTTTATAACTGCTTGCCTGGATGCACCATTGTTGTCTTTGCTAGTCGCCCTTGCCTCAGCGATCTCAGCTTCTTTGCTAGTAAACTTTAACTTCAGCAACTTCAAGCTTAAAGAAAATCGCCCACTTTACTCTAGCAATTAGCAACTTCAAGAGACTTAGCAAAGTGCAGATTTCAGTAACTTCACTCTTGCAAGTTCGCACTTCACACCTTTTTCAACTTCAGATTTTCAAAGATCAGCAACTAGACTTCAATTCGTACCAGCATACCTTCAGCAAATTAGCAAGTGCGCACTTCCAGCTTCAGCAATAGAACAAGTTCGAACTTCAGCAAATTCCTCTTTGAAATTCGAATTTCTTTAGCAATCATTCACTTCAGATTTGAGCTCCAACAACAAACTCAAGTCGTCCTTCTCTCAACAACACTTCAGCCTTAGCAAAAATTTCGAACTCTTCAACCTTCAGCAATACTAAGCAACATCAAACTTAGAGCAAATCGAATTCTTCAACTATGAAAATCAAGTGAGAAACTTCTCAATTTTATAGCCAGAAATCGAATTCTAGAAGGAGCTAAGTATAGCTAATGCATTAAATTTCCACTACACTTCAAGAATTCGAATTTTCCCTCTCTCGTATTTCTAACACTTGTCCGAGAATCTCAACCTTCTAGAAGTTCAACTTTGACTGGCATCTTAATTTACTTTCGAAAATGTTTAATTAAATTTCATCTTTTAATCCATTTAATTCCCCAGCCGAAACTTTGTCTTGCAAATTTTAAATTTGAATCATCTCTGACGCCGTAGAAAATTCTTAGAATTCGATCGAAATCATCTAGGCAATTCACTTCAAATTTGTTGTCTGGAGAAATTTATCTTGAAAACACATTTTATTCACTTTGCCTTAGAAAATTTTAAATTATCCCTTAGGAAAATTTCACAATTTGAGCACTGTTGAATTCTTCACTGATAAAGCGTTGGTGAAGTGCGGAAGATGTAGAAATCCATTCCTCATCACAGACGTCCAGTGCCCAAAAGAAAATTTTCTCTGAAACGCAATGAATCCATGGGTACACGACGAACGGGTTCATTTAATTTTTTAAATTTTGAACCTTAGAAAAATATTATTCCACCAATTTAAATCCGTCCTTCATCTGTGATCATCCTGTGTTGCTCTAACTTGAAAATTTTGAATTCATCATGCATTGCCATCATTCTGACTCTGTCATTGGAAAATTTGCTCGTGCCTCAAGAAGAAAATTCATCACCTTGAGTTCTAGGCGTATTTTCTAAGGAAGAAAATACTTTGCCTTAGAGAAAATTTTAAATCATCTTGAAAATTTTGCCTTAGAAAAATTTTGCCTTGGAAGTTTTTATATTCAACTTTGATCATTTTGCCTTGGAAGTTTTTATATTCAACTTTGATCACTTTCCTGTGAGAAAAATTTATTTCACTTAGAAGATCTTCCTTGCATTTTATTCCACATTTGAAAAAACATTTTCACTTGAAGCTCCAACGCCTTAGCAATATTCATCACACCACCTTATTTTTATTTCACCACCCTAGGCGCATAGCATACTAGAAGAAAATTAAAACCACGCCTAGCATTTTATTCACCCTTGGCAATATTTTCTAACACCTTATAACACTTACCACCTTGGGCGCATATAGCACTTGAAGAAGAATATTGCCATGCCTAGCATTTACCTTGCTTTGACCACGCCTTGGAGTATTTTATTCACCTTTGGCAATATTCACCATCCTACATTCACCTTTACCATCTTCAACTTGGGCGCACTTTTGCTTGCATGAAGGATGACTCTTCAACTTCCCATTTTTTGTCTTTACTTGACCTCATTTGGGCGCATTTCCACATAGGTGAAGGATGAAAATTGTTGACTTGTTGACTTCTTTGAACTTGGGCGCATTTAGATGGGTGAGGAGGACAAATTTCTTTGACTCCTTTGACTTGGCATCCTTCTTGGGCGCATTTGAGCATATGTGGTGGATGAAACTTCCCACGCCTAGCATGTGACCCTTCACCTTCCTCGTTTTTGTCTTCACATGCCTTGTTTTGGGCGCATTTTGCCATGGGAGAAGGATAAAACATGTTGACCACTTGACTTTCTTGCCTTTTGGGCGCATTTCCACCTATGTGCAGGATGGGCGCATTTGGAGGGTGGTGGAGGACGAGTTCAACACTTAGAAAATTTTCTTGCTATCAACTCTCAAGGTGGGCACATTTTACTATGTGTGCAGGACAAAAAAATTTGACTTTCTTTGACCTTCCAAGCATGGGTGCATTTGAGGCTAAGAGAAGGACGAAGCTTTATACTTAGAAATTTTTTCATGCTTGGCATTACCTTAAGGGGGCATTTTCAAGGTGGAGGTGGACGAGCTTTCATACTAAGAAATTTTTTTTATCACATCTTCATCAACTTGGGCGCATTTGGCCATGGCTGCAGGATGAAACACCTGAGTTAGAAAATTTTTGGCATCTGGTGCTTGAGGGCGCATTTTCAGGTAACTGGGAGATGAAGTTCCAGACTTAGTCACTTTTTCCTCGTCTTCGCCAGTTTATCCATGCCCTGCTATTTATAGTAAGTCTCCTGATTTTTTGCATCTCTGAAGCTCAGAACGATTTGAAATTTCAAACACTGTATCCTCGCGACCCTGTTACCCTATTGACACTGCTATTTTTAGTTAGCCTGCTATTTTTAGCCCATTCCTGAAGGTGATTTGCTATAAATAGTAACTGCTTGCTTCTAATACCTTCACAGCTCCGATTGATTTGAAATTTGAATGACGTGCTCCTCACCACGTGACCTGCCCGCTGACATCAGCGCATGCAACTGATTTGCTATTTTTAGCCTATTTCCAAACTAACTTACTATAAATAGTAAGTGCTCTGTTTGACTTCAAATTTTATTAGCAAAAAGCTTGAAGGATGCTGATCGCGGTGGTTTACACTGATTTTCAAAAATTCTGACCTTTTGCCCCTCTTTTCATGTCCCGAAGCCGAAAACCCTAATTTTCTCTGCATGCATATCAAATGATCTTCGTTTGTCTTCGTTTCTGTTGCATTGCGATCAGCTAGTGCTTCTGAAGTGCTGGGAGGTGGCTGCCGGGACGCACCTGCTAAAAATAGTAAGTTCCTTACTGAGTGATCATCTTCGTTTGCATGTCATATCACTGCGAAGCTCTCGAAAAACCCATAAGGACTATGCCAACATGCAAAGAAAACCCTGACATGCAAACCCTGAAAATAGCCTCGGAAGACTGAACTCTGAAAGTTGTTGTCTTGTTTTGCATGTTATACTGTTGCGAAGGTCTCGAAAAACCCAGAAGGAATCTCCAGACATGCAAAGAAAAACTCTTCATCTAAGCCCTGAAATTTGTCCTGGAAGCTGGACTGCTAAAAATAGAAAGTTCTTTGTTTCAGCTCAGATTTTGCATGCGAGTGACTTGATGTGCTCTTAATGTAGTGTGATTGTCAGAATCTCACAAAATGCTGACAAATTGCCTGTAATTGCACACTTACTAAAAATAGTAAGTTGTCAGAATCTGATGAAAATTTGTTGAGAGCCTGCTAGAAGCATACTGACATCAATGTTAAGCTCTGTTTTCAATATATTCACTTCGTTCAACCTCGGACTGACCAGGAAAGATGAAACCCTAATTTTTAGACTTGGCCAAAATTTCACGTTTAAGCTCATTGACGGAGAAATCCCCGGAAAGGCAGATAGAAAAGAGACGGAGAGAGAGAGAGAGAGAGACCCAAGCCAAAAGACCAGAATGGAGCAAAAAATTAGGGGTCCCCAGTTTGAATGGGGCAATGTGTGAAAAGGTCACAACACAAAGCTAGGTGCTTCATAACCATAAAGAGCCAAGAAAGGTGACATCTTTATTGACATATGAAAGGAAGAATTATAACAGTATTCGCCAATGTGAAGCCACTTAACCCACGCTCTTTACTGCTCCAAAACATAGTTTCTCAAGTAGCCTTCCAACCACTTGTTCACTATTTCAGTTTGTCCATCTGTTTGGGGGTGACAACTAGTGCTTGGAGGAAGCACAGTACCACTCATTCTGAAGAACTCTTGCCAAAAAGTGCTTAGGAACTTGCTGTCCCTATCACTCACAATGTTTTTTGGCAGCCCATGTAACCTAAACACCTCATGAAAAAACAGATCTGCAACTTGGGCTACTGAAAAAGAGCTGGTAATGGCAAAGAAGTGTGCAAATTTTGTTAGTCTATCCACTATGACGTAGATACAATCCTTCCCTTGGACCTTGGGAAACCCTGTGATGAAGTCCATTGATATGCTTTCCCATTTTTGATTGGGAATAGGGAGAGGTTGCAGCAGACCAGCTGGTAAAGTATGCTCATTCTTGTTCATTTGACAAACGAGACACTCCTGAATGTAGCGTTGAACCTCTACTTTCAACCCTTTCCATGAAAATCTTTCACGGATCTGCCTATATGTCTTAAAGAATCCTTGGTGACCAGCAAGCGGAATGTCATGAAATGTCAATAAAATCTTCCTCCTAAGCTTAGAATCAGCCACCAGAAAGATTCTCCCCTTGTAGTGTATCAACCCTTCAATCACCTTGTACCTTTCGTCATGAAAAGTACCCTCAATGATGCTGGTTGCAAACTGATTTTTGGCATAATCAGCAAGCAACATGTCCTTCCAATCAGCAGTAAGCTCACACAACGAGCTCAAATGGGGTCTCCTAGACAGAGCATCAGCCACAACGTTATTTTTCCCTTTGACATACTCAATGTCAAAGTCGTAAGCTTGAAGCTTACTCACCCACTTTTGTTGCCTCTCGTTCAGATCCTTCTGATGCATGAAGTGTTTGAGGCTATTGTGATCAATCTTGACCACGAACTTGTTTCCCACCAAATACTGCCTGAACTTGGCTAATGCATGCATAATGGCAAGCATTTCCTTGTCATAGATAGAGTATGTCCTTTCAACACCCCTCAGTTTTCTGCTCTCAAACACAATGGGATGTTTGTCTTGCATCAAGACAACCCCAACTCCCTCATCGGATGCATCACATTGTACCTCGAAAGGCTTGGAAAAATCCGGAATGGCCAGAACCGGACAAGAGCTCATGATCCTCTTAAACTTATCAAAAATAGTTTGAGCCTTTTCTGACCAACAAAAAGCTCCTTTTTTCGTGAGATCAATAAGAGGAGCAGCATTCTATGAGTAGCCTTTCACAAATCTCCGATAAAATCCACAAAGACCCAAAAACCCTTTCAACTGAGTCAAGTTCTCTGGAGGTGGCCAATCCACAACTGCTTTGATCTTTTCAGGATCAACCTTCACTCCCTCAGCACTGATTATGTGGCCAAGGTAAAGTAGCTCCTTCATTCCAAATTCACATTTGGATTCTTTGGAAAACAAGCTCTTAGATTCTAAGATGCTAAGCACTTCCTCGAAGTGCCTGAGATGTTCTTCCCATGTCTTGCTAAAAATCAGGATGTCATCAAAAAATATCAACACAAACCTCCTCAACTACTTCTGAAAAACTCTGTTCATACAAGACTGGAAAGTAGCAGGAGCATTAGTCAACCCAAATGGCATGACTAGAAACTCGAAGTGGCCATAGTGACATCTAAAAGCTGTCTTCTCAACATCAGATCCTCTCATCCGAATCTGGTGGTAACCTGATCTCAAATCGATCTTTGAAAAGAACTTCACCCCATGTAGCTCATCAATGAGCTCATCTATCCTTGGAATGGGGTATCGGTTTTTTATGGTGCTTTAATTCAAAGCACAATAGTCCACACACATGCGCATCGTACCATCCTTCTTCCTCACAAGAACCACTGCTGAAGCGAAGGGACTCTTGCTTGGACGAATGAAACCCATCTCCAAGAGTTCTTGAATATTTTTCTCAATATCATCCTTCTGCTTCTTCGGGTACCGATATGGAGTTGTAACGACTGGTTTAGCTCCTTCCTTGAGCTCTATGATATACTCTGAACCCCGTTCAGGTGGTGGTCCAGGAGGTAAATCAGCAAACGCCTTGCTCTTCTTTGTGAGTAAAGACTGAACATCAGGAGGATAGTCTCTCTTAGTGTCAACCGGACTAGCAGGAAGAATCATACATTCTGCAGCCCACTCAACTTGATCATGACGAATCAGCCTTGCCATTCTCTTGAATGACACAACCCGAGGACCCCCATTGGACATTCCTCTTAGTACTACCCTCTTCCCATCGGATTGAAACTTGAGCTCCATAGTTTGCAGATTTAAGGAGATCTCTCCAAGTGAACGCAGCCATTGAATGCCCAAAACGACATCTGTATCTCCAATGTTGACTACATAGAAGTCGTCCTTGACTTCATAGTTTCCCAACTGCATAGTCATGTTTGAGATCTTCTTGGTACATGAGATGTGGAATCCATCAGCAACCATGACCTTGAAGCCTTCAAACTCTTCTGTTTGCAGCCCCTTCTTTGCCACCACAACTTCATCAATGAAGTTATGTGTTGCCCCGGTGTCAATCAAAGCAACTATTCGCTGCCACTTAATCATCCCTCGAACCTTGAAGGATTCATTTCTTTGAAAGCTTGAAAGCTGAGCCAAAATACCTCCGCTTTCCTTTTCATCTTCAGACTCTTCTGGAACTCTTTCCACTTCACTATCTTCAAAATCAGATTGCTGGTCTGAAAAATCAGAATTACTTTCACCAGCTGAATAGTACTCAATCTGATTAAATTTAACTCCCTTTGGGCAAACATGATCTTGAGACCATTTTTCCCTACACCGGAAACATAACCCCTTTCTTCTGAGTTCGTTTAGTGTCTCTGGATCTAATCTTGTGACATGAGGATTATGATGTTTGAACTCCTTATGCTGGGGTCTCAAAGGTCTTTGATGAGGTCTTTTCCCTTTATCCCCTTTGTGAAAGGATGGCCTGGGTTGAAACTTTTCCTTAGGAGCTGCCCACTCCATGTTTCTTGCCTTCTTCATGGCCTCCTGTAGGGAGGGTGGATCAAAAGCTTTAAGCCATCCCTTGAGTGGTTCCATCAATCCCTCACTGAAAAGGATCACCAACCGCCTCTCCGTGATTCCAGTGACCATGACTGAGAGTCTCTGGAACTCAGCTATGTAGGCATCAACTGTGCCATACTGCCTCAACTGTGCCAATTCTCTGAAATGAATTTCAGGATCTTTCTTCTCAAATCTCTCGATGAGCCTATTGGTGAACTCATCATAGGTTGTGATAGACCGATGACGCAAGGTGACTAGGCCATGGTACCACCACTCATGCGCCACCTCATCTAGTGTAGCGTAGCGAACTTAATCACCTCCTCTTCCGCCATTGGTCTAAGAGCTAGATAGTTATCCAACTTCTCTACCCAAGCTCGAGCTGAACTGTTATCACTCCCATCATAGTGTGGAAGTATAACCTTGTTGACAGCTTGATACAAGTCCCCTTGAATTGTTGTTCTTCTTTGCTCATGATGTCTCCCTTGTCCCTTATTCTTTCTTTTATGATCCATAAAGTCATTATAGGACATATCCATCTTGATTTCATCAGAGAGAGAATCATACTCCGCACGACCAAGTCTCAACTGTTCCACGAATGAAGCATTCTCTTCTGGATCAAGTTGAGTGTTTACTGGTGCCAAGAAGGTGGGTTTGAATGGCCTGGCTGTGATGTAAGTGTTGTTTGAAACAGGCCGAGTTGCATATCCATCATGCTGGTTCGAGGCACTGTGTTCTCCATGTCCAGGGTTACTTTGTGGAGTTGTATTCTGGCCCACTTTCCCCATCATGAGAGATACGATATCCATCAGGGCATCCATCTTCCTTTCAAATCTCTTTCCGAGACTTATCGATCTCTCCCTTCCTTTTCCACTATCATCTTTGTTGCTGGTAAACCTCTCGTTACCTCCAACTAATCTCTCACCTTCTGCCATATCTGTTTTCTGAGAAGACTCCCAATGAGCCCTCAAGACCTCTAAAGCTATCTGACCTTCTGGGGCCTGATAGGGCTGAAACTGTTTTCCAACTTTCTTGTCTTCCCTTGCTATGTATCTCTTTTCTCTGTCACTCATAGACGATTTGTTCACAGGATGGCAAGATCTTGGCTCTGATACCATTGAAATATTCCGAGCCAATTTTTTTTCAAATTTTCAATAACAGTTTACAAGCAAATCGCACCCGTTAAGGTTAGCTCTAAACCAAAACGATGTTGAAGCAACTCTAACCAGAATGTACACCAGGATCCCGATGTGGGCAAGGTGTGAGCATTGGTCAGGGGATTTGAATTGAAATGCTTATACAAAAACTTTAACCAAGAATGTGCCCGCGAAGGACAATCATATGGTCAGAGGATCCCTATCACTAATAAGCTGAAATAACTCAACGTCAAGAATGTGCTTTCCAAACTGAGATGGAATGGGAGCTACCATATGACGGAGATGCTAATAATTACAATGCGATTAAGGGAAATAAGCTAGAATGCTGAAAGTAACTCGACACCCAGAATGTGCTTTCTAACCCGGAGTGGGAAAGGAGCTACCATAGGACGGAGGTAAAGGAAATACAATTGCAACTATTCAACGTAAGGATGAGCATTACAAATCGTGATAAGCAAGATTAACAACTGCTGTCAGTACTACTGTCAACTTACAATATGATAGATAATGCCTTGCTATCAATGTGAATTCAAGATGTAAATAGAGCTGCAACAATTTATAATGAATTCCTTTCAATGAATAATAAAGCTTTGATCAGAAACTCTACTATTAAGGCCAACCTGATAATCTGATTTATGACAGTCTTGTTTTCCGCATGCATGAACAGCAGCCCTGAAACTCACAAAATCACTCACAACTCGCTCCAAACTCAATCAAATTTCATGAGACGAATTTCAATATGATCCCAAGAAGATGGCGCCCAAGATTAGCACATAAAATTGACTCCAAATACTGATATTAATTATTGGCACAAATCCCAAGAAATGCAAATGGTACGGCCCAACAAGAGGGGCGATTTGCATTTAAAAATCGAAAACACTACTAAAAATTCTACAAATTGGAGGAAAGGGTCGCCCCTTACAGACAGAGAGAATAAGCTAATACCCAGAAGCACTCTTTTTGTACTTTTTGATTTATGAATAAAAACGACAATCTGCTGAATGAAAAGCAACTCCAGAAATCTCACTAATATGCAATAAAGCTGATCTACAAACCACACAATGATTACAATGCACAAATCCCAATACAAATCTCACAAACTACACTATCTCACCACTAGTCGCTATCTTTCAAGCGAGAAGCAATGCCAAGCTAGGAGGCTTTCATTCCTCGAAACAATCCCACAACCAATCCGGCAGCATAACATTCCTATAGACCAAAGATACTGAAAAGAGAACCAAAGGCTTCCTTTTATAATTTTTCGTTGACCTTCTCGAAACCCTAATCTTCCTTTTAGAGTCAAACCCTAATCCTCCAATAGATGGCGTCCCTTTCTTCAAAGCTTCAATTTTGACTTTTTGATTAAATTCATCACTTTAATAATGACGTCCAATCTTAAGGCTTAAATTCAACCTTAATAATTATAAAATTGTCTCAATGATGGCACCACCCTTAAAGACCACCTTTTAAAACATCATGAAGTTAAGAGACTAGGCCAAGGGGGTAATATAACATTAAAATATAATGTTATTTAAGTGAAGTGAACTTATCTCTCCAAAATTGCATCCCGAGGCCAGAATCTGAATAAACCAATTAAGTCGACTGAAGAGGAAAGTCAACTGTGCCGAGACCAAAAGGACCACTGCCAGAAATAGAATTTACTAAAAATAGTAAATTCCTGAAATTGCTCAGAATGCCAAGAACAACTTATCACTGTGAAGCTCTCTGAAAACCCAGAAAGAATCCGCCATTGAAACAACCAACCTCAAGCAAGAGCATCCTTCGAAACATGAAACCCTAATTTCACCTTCTGAATAGCCTACGGGTCTCCAGAATAGGCTAACGGTCACTGGAATGATCATGCTCGGGAAGGGGACATTACAGAATATTTCAGAGGAGTCCTAGGAGGGCAGCAAATTGTTGCTCTCATTTACACTAAAGCAACACATAACTTCATTGACGAAGGAATTGTGGCCAAAAGAGGACTCAAGGCTAAAGAGTTTGAAGGATTCAAAGTCATGGTGGTTGATGGCTTCACAATCACTTGCACCAAGAAGATATCAAACATGTCTATTCAGCTGGGCAACTATGACATCAAGGATGACTTCTATGTTGTAAGCATTGGTGACACTAATGAAGTTCTTGGTATCCAGTGGCTGCGATCTCTAGGAGAGATCACAATAAATCTTCAAGCCATGGAGCTGAAGTTCACATCTAATGGGAAGAAGGTAGTTTTGAGGGGGATGTCAAATGGGGGTCCTCACATTGTTTCATTGAAGTGAATGGAACATTTGATTTTGCATGACTTAGTAGAGTGGGTAGCAAAATGTGTAGCCATGCCCACCAATCCTCCAGAAGAAAAAAATTCTATCATCTAGATGTGCAAGTTATGCTCTCAAGGCGAATCAAGGTTTTCAGTGGCATTCCATTTGGGAGACCTCTTGAAAGGGGGATGGAGTATGTGATAGACCTGGAGAAGGGTGCCAAGCTTATTATCACTACCCCATATTGGCATCCAAAGAGGCGCAAGGAAAAAATTGAGAAGGCCATCAAGGAACTCTTGGACATGGGACACATCCACCAAGAAAGAGTCCTTTTGCTTCTTCAGTAGTTTTGGTGATAAAGAAGGATGGCACTATACGCATGTGCATAGATTATCGAGCTCTCAACAAGAAGACAATCAAGAACTGATATTCGATACCAAGGATTGATGAGCTCATTGATGAGCTACATAGATTAGTTTTCTTCTCCAAAATAGACTTGAGATCTGGTTATCATCAAATTAGAGTTAGGGAAGAAGACATTGACAGGACTAGCTTTAGATGCTATTTTGGGCATTATGAGAGTTTTTAGTTATGCCTTTTGGCTTAACTAACTCTCTTGCGACCTTTCAATCTTGTATGAATCGGGTGTTCAATAAGTAGTTAAGGAAGTTTATTTTGATCTTCTTTGATGACATCTTGATTTACAGTAAGTTGTGGGAACAACACATGAAACATTTGGAGGAGGTTCTAAGCATTCTAGAGGTCGAATCTCTATTTTCCAAGCAGTCCAAATGTGAGTTTGGTATGACTAAAATTTTGTATCTTTGTCATGTGATCAGTTTGAAGGGAGTTAGTGTGGACCAAGAGAAGATTAAGGCCATCTTGGATTGGCCACCACAAAAAAACCTTACACACTTGAAGGGGTTTTTGGGTCTTTGTGGCTTTTATAGAAGATTTGTGAAGGGCTATTCTCAGTTGGCTGCTCCTCTCACAGGTCTTACCAAAAAGGGGGCATTTGTATGGTCAAATGCAACAACAAAGATTTTTGACCAGTTCAAACACATCAAGAGGTCATGCCCCATTTTGGCCATACTGAATTTCTCCAAGCCTTTCAAGATTCAATGCGATGCTTCAGGAGAAGGAATAGGTGTTGTTCTAATGTAGGACAAGCACCCAATCGTTTTTGAAAGCAGAAAGTTGAGGGATGTGGAAAAGACATATTCCATATATGATAGGAGATGCTTACCATAATGCACACTTTGGCCAAATTCCTACAATATTTGGTTGGTGAGAAGTTCATTGTGAAGACTGACCATAATAGCCTCAAGCATTTTTCACACTAGAAAGATCTCAATGATAGACAAAAAAAGTGGGTCAGTAAGCTAAAAGTTTACGATTTTGACATTGTGGCCGATGGCTTGTCAAGAAGGCCACATTTGAGTTCTATCGTGGAGATTACTGCTGATTGGAAGGAGCAAATCCTTGTAGAATATGTCAAAAACTCATTTTCCACCAGCATTGTTGATGGTACCTTGTAGGATGAGAGGTACAAGGTGGTGAACGATTTGATAGCATACAAAGAAAGAATCTTTTTGGTGCCCGAATCTAAGCTGAAGATGAAGGTTCTTTAGACATTCCATGATGTTCTCTTGGCTATTCACCAAGGTTATTTCAATACTTACAGACAGATTTGGGAGAGGGTTCATATGGAAGAGGCTCAATGATGAGGTCCTTCAATATGTCAAAGAATGTCAGATTTGTCAACAAAACAAGAATGAGCATACTTTTGCTACAGGCTTGTTGCAGCCCTTGCCTATTCTCAACCAAAAATGGGAAAGTTTCTCCATGGATTTCATCACAACTTGCCTAAGGTGAAAGGGAGGGATTGTATTTTGGTTATTGTTGATAGATTGAGGAAGTTTGCACATTTCTTTGCCATTTCCACAACTTTTATAGCAGCTCAGATTGCTTGATTTGTTCTTTAGAGAAGTGTTCAAGTTGCATGGGTTGCCCAAAAATATTGTGAGTGATAGGGACAACAATCCTAAGTATGTTTTGGCAGGAGGTATTCGGATTGAGTAGTACTGTGCTTACCCTAAGCACTAGTTATCACTAGCAAATTGATGGGCAAAATGAGATTGTCAACAAATGGCTAGAAGGATACCTCAAAAACTATGTTTTTGGACAGCAAAAAGCTTGGGTGAGATCGCTCCATTTGGGGGAGTATTGCTACAACTCTTCATATCACATGTCAATCAAGATGTCTCCATTCATCGCCTTTCATCAACTTGCTATTTGGTGACAGGAGAGCTCCCCATGCGAAGGATTTGTTGCAGCAAAGTCAGGACATTCTAAAATCTTTGAAGGACAACCTTCAACATACCCAAAAGCAACAGAAAATGTATGTTGATCAGCACCATATTGAGTCTACATTTGAGGTTGGAGGCATGGTTTATCTGAGACTTTAGCCCTACAAGCAGTTTACTCTCAATAAGAGTGGAGCAGAGAAGTTGAAGCCACATTTCTATGGCCCATTCAGAGTCTCCAAAAGGATTGGAGAAGTGGCTTCCGAGTTGGAGCTTATGAGGAAGGAAAGCTTGTATTAGTTCTTGAAGCAATGATAGACTTCAGAGAGCACACATTGAGGAGGACCATCAATGAATACCTGGTCAAGAGGAAGAATCTACTAGTCTAGGATTCCACTTGGGAGAATGAGCAGATATTACAACATCCAAACTTGCAATTTCTTGGGGACAAGCAATTTTTGGAAGGGAGGACTGTAATGTCCCCTTCTCAGACCTAATCTATTTAGTGACCATTAGCCTATTCTTTGAATTCTCATAGGCTAAGTGGTAAGGAAAGGGGACTCCAAGGTTCTTGGAGAATGTAGTGGCAACAATTCATGGATTCTTGTGTTGGCGTTGAGTTAAGGGGATGATACTGGTTTGAATGCCACTCTTCGCAGTATCATCGGACTATCTGGGTGTTCTCCAAACTTCTTGAAGAGCACGTCTATTTTTAGAAAGTCACCAAAATGACCTCATTCACTCATCTAGTGCCTCCATATCTCAGTGGTGTAGTCAAAAATAGATTTTGAGATGATTCAAGATTTTTCGTCACAAGGGGTAAAATATTTTAATATTTCACTTAAGTTGTAATGTTTGAATTATTATTACTTTTACATGACTTGAGTGTTATAACTTCTTGTAAAGTCAAAATACCACCAAGTTGGATGCCTAGGTTGGAAAAGGGGGGACGTGTCACATGAGAGGGATTATTATTATTATTTTAAAAAGGCATTTTCGAAAATGGTGAATTATTTTATTATTTTAAATTGTAATATACCCCTCCAAAAAAGTTATAAAAGGAGGCATGTGGTAGCTCATTTGGTCATGTTGAGAATTGATAACAAAGTGCTACTGGATTGAGACTGGATTCTTCAAGGCTTTGAGGATGAAAACCCTCAAGGTTCATTCTAGTTTCATAGTTGGAAGACTCTCCCTAGCTAGATTGGTGTGGCTCCATTTCAGGGGTCACCATTGGAGCTAATGGTGAAGCTTTCTTTCATTGCATTTCAATATGAAGTCTTTCGAGGAGTTTGTTTGTTTGTGTTACCTAAAAGCTTTTGGCATTGTATTCTTGAGTTCACACTTGCTGGCCATACCTATGCAAGTACAAGCCATACCCCATCTTTTGCTCATGCCAGATGATATGTTGGATATTTGATTCTAGGTATTTTTCTGAGAATCTTCCTATGGTGCGTGACTAGGAAGAAGAAGTTTGCAGGAGGCAACAAACATTTTCTGAATTTTCAAAAGCTGGTCGCCCATTTGGCAGGCCGTATTGCCTCTAGGAAGAGGTGTGGGGTTTTAGCAAGGGAATTGCCCCTCTATTTCAAACTCTACCAGCTCCTTTGGGGGTGCCTAGAGCTTGAGAAATAGTTGCTATCATTTGGTGGGTGAACTTCAGCAGATTGGAGTGTGTTGGAGTGCCTTTTTATGGCTGCCTAGTGATTTGCTAAGTATATTAGACCTGCTATTTTTCATACCAGACCTGATACAGTTGCTTTTTAGACCTATTTCAGACTCCTAGGTGCCATTATTGAGGTATATTTGTTCATTCATAGCAAGGTATATCTTGTTCATGTTGTTGGGTATCATTTTGGGGGAGTTAAATCAAGTTTATAGCATCATATTCATTGTAGCAGTAGTCTTATGTTGTCCTAGACTGAATTGTAATGAGCTCATAGTGCAACACTATTTGGTAGTACTATCGGTGACTTAGCTCTTGTTTAGATTTGCTACTTACCCCATTGAATAAGTGGTATCATTTCTTACCCCACTAAATAAGTGACATGTAATGTCCCCTTTTTAGCCCAAAACTTTTCAGTGACCGTTAGCCTATTTTCAGAGTCCCATAGGCTATTCGGAGGCATTTCAAGAGATTCCAATATTCTTGGAGGGGTCTTGCCAAGATTTCAGGGGGTAATTGTAGAGGATTGCCAGAGAGTTTCTGTAGTTTTCTAGGTTTTCTAAGATCCTTGGTGGGCAGTCACTACTATTTTTAGCAGTGTCTATTTTTAGCACTTACTATTTTTAGTAAGTCACAGTTGCATCTCAAATTGGGCTTATTTTGAGTTTGGACACACACACTATTTTTAGCAGTACACTATTTTTAGTAAGTGTTATTTCTGGCAGTGGTCTTGATAGAAGTTCAGTATTGGGTTTCCAACTTTGGCAGGGGTGGCATTTTCAATTGATGAGTTCCGTTAGTTTTCGCAATTCAGTGCTTCCACCATCCTTGGAGTTTGACAAAGGCAAGTTTGGGAACTTAAGTTATAAATTATGAAGTTTTCAAAGGGTCCTTTGGACCCCCATGCCTAGACATGGTAACTTTAATTTGTTTCTAAAAGATGTTTTTTTGCCTTGGCTAAAGTGGACGCCCAAGATGAAGGTTTAAGTGAAATTTAAATTAAATATTATTTTCCTAAGGAGGGCATCCCATTTGGAGGAAAAAGGAGTTTGAATTGGGTCTCAAGTCTTATTTATACCTCCCTCTTGCTCTCATTTTCATTATGCAATTTGGAGATAAATTTATGCTGCCGGATTGGAACTAGAGTGTTTTTTCCTGAATTTGTGGAGGACGAAAACCCTCTTTAGGTTGCTGGTTTCAAATTTGAAAGATAATCCCTAGCTGGTGGACTGTTATTGCATTCAGTAATCACCATTGGAGCTTATCGGTGATAGTTTGTTTTCAGTTTTGGTCACTCATGATGATTTCTAGCTATGCTTTGATACAATAACTACTTGTGCAGAGGTTTGGAGTGTTGTTTTCAGATTTTGGAGTTGCTAGTTCGTGTTCTTCCGTAGCCCAGTTGACCTACCTTTTCACTAACGCTGATTGGATGACTTATTAACTTTTTGTGGGTGTTGGATCATTGACATTCTTCATCTTGGGTGCCCCTTTGCTCAAATTTTGTGAATTTTTGATTGAGAGACTGATTTTATCTTGCTAGTTGTCCATCTAGGGAGGCCACACAACCCTATTGGTAGGAGTTTTGGTGATTGTTGTTGCTGTTCAAACTTGTGGGAGGCCGCTATCTATCTTATCTTGGATGCCTAGCCTAGTACTTGCCTATGCAAGTTGTTGGGAGTGATTCTGTTACATATTGGTGAAGTTATGCACATTGGAGGGTTGTTGATTGGTCTTTCCAGCCTGCTATTATTCGTATCAGACCTACAACAACAGCTTATTCAACCATCTACCTGTTGATGTGTTTTTCATGACTGCACCAACACAGAATAAAGTTTCCCAATAGATACTCTATCCTCTCTTGAACAAAGTATTCAACATGCTAATATTGCGAGTGAGTTCATGCTTTCAACTCCAAGGTTCCGATAATGCAATAGAATATCCTCAGTTGGTTTGTTGTGATTTTGCTGGTATCACGAGGGGACTTACACAATTGTTCGGCAGCTGATAGCAGATAGCAGATTAAGGGTTTCACGTGGTTCGAATTATTTGGCAAGTGAGCACAAGTTTCCTAATTCTAACCAGAAATGAACTGAATTTAAAATGAGTGTAGGGGTAAGAAGATTCTAATCTACTCTAGGATGTGGAACATGGCGATCAATTCTTGCAAACTTCAATCAGGCTCTGCTTTGCCTCGCTTTGGACAGCTTCCACAAAACCGGTGCAATCTTTCGTGGAGTAGCGAAAGGTGTTCAGATCATAACTCAACATGCAAGTACCATCAAGACGATGCATACAAACACGTGAATCACAATCGAAGTTAAGTTTGAAAAGTAATCCAGTTGACCACGCAGGGCTAACCCATCGTCAGTGAGCCCGCTAGTGGTATGGACAAGCGGAGTCTTATTCAAATCGAGCACCACATTCCACAATTACTAAGTACTTGCATGAAATGAAATCTACTTTACTTTAAGCTACTTCAAGATGCGACGTGAATTGGAAGGATGAAGAAGCCTCGACAACTACTCATAACAAAGAAGAGATCACCATCAATGAAAAATTCTTTTATTATGAAAGCGTTCACGACAACTTCTTACAAAGTGTTCAAAGGGAAGACTTTCCTTCCTTTTCAATCTAAACTATACTATCAAACTGTTGTACCCCAAAATTAAAATTTTTGTTACACTTAGAGATTTTGAAGAAATGAGTAAAAGTCTCGTCAAATCAATCAAAAAGGTCAAAATTTGGGTGTGCACATCTTGCATGAGGGGTCAAAACACAAAATTTTCAACTTTTGACGATCTGGGTCTGCTAAGAACAGCTTAACCTACAAAACCCAGATCTCAGTTTTTCATCCCTAAAATTTAGGAAAACTGCTATTTTTAGAAATTTTCTCGAAATAGTAACGTTTTATGGGTTTTTTTGGGTTTCTTTCGAAATGTATACTGGCAAAATTTTCTAAAAATAGAAAGTTGGTCCGAAAAGGTCCGAACTGATTTTGATTGGCTCAAAATACGTCCATATCAGGCTGGTGCAGTCAGAATCTCAAAATAGTCAGTTTTGCCCTTGTGGGTCTAATCTGCTTTTTCAGAAGCATATCTGGAGCACCGAGGTCATCAATGGAGGTCATTCAGCTGCCAGGTGTCAGATTCAACGTTCAAAGTATTCAGCAGAAGGCGAGTTGGCAAGCAGTCACGAAGAATGAGGAAGAAAGTGAAAAATGTTGAAAAGTTTCTAACACTGCCAAACTTGGGCGCCCCAGGTGAAGAAGGGCGCCCATCTTTTTAGGGCATCAAATGTCAGAATTAGGGTTTGCGCCTCCAGTCAATGTTCAATTCTCTGTCAGCTTCGCAATGAATTCAGCAGTGTAGTTATCAGATTACTCAGCCATCCGGGAATTCAGCGACGAACAGGGGGGATCCAAACTGAAGTCAGAATGAGGAAAAGTTGAAAATATCAAAATTTGACTAAGTGATCAAATTTTGGGCGCCCCTGGTGAAGAAGGGCGCCCAGCTTTTTGAAGGGCCTAATTCAGCTGTTAGGGTTCAAGAATATGTTTGATCTTTTTAGTATCCTGCCAGCTTCGCGATGCCTGTCTTTGTCAGCACGTCCGACTGTTTAACATTCTGCAGATTCAGATCGAAGACGAAGGTACAGAATGAAGGTTTCAGACTCGAAGATGAAAATCAGTAAAAATGGCTAAGTTTGGAGGAAGTGGGCGCCCCTGGTGAAGAAGGGCGCCCAATTTTTCAGGGGTCCAAACGAATGAATTTGCAGACAAGTATCTAACGTGATCTCTTCACAATTGACCCAGCTTTCCAACAAGATACTTCGCATGTCAATCAGAGATCGCAGTCGCCGGATACAAGAAGCCGAACGGAGGGTCCGACAAGAGCTGAATTTCCAGGTTCAGAAGCAGACATAGAAAAAGTGTAAAAATGACTAAGTCTGGTGAACATGGGCGCCCCCAGCCAAGATGGGCGCCCAAACTTTTGAGGGGTCAAATTTCACTTTCCAACAAAATCTCTTTGAGAAGACCCCTTCTCATTCTTCGTCAGCTTCGTGATGAGCACAACCTTCAATCGATCCAACGCCTGAAACACCAGATTCGACGAAATCATCTGTAGAAGAGGAGTTAGTGAAGAAATTGAAGATCAGAAAAATGGCTAACACTGTGAAAGTTCGGAGCCCCTCGAAGGAAAAGGCTCCCATGAATTCAGAGGTCAAGATCAAGTTTTTAGCCAAAGGCTCCTCCAGAACATCCTTCTCAGAATCAGTCTGGCTCCGCGATGAATCTTTCAGCTCACCTGTCGGATCAATTTGGAAGCCAGAGATCAAGGTCAAACCAGGGGTTAAAATTGAAGAAAAGTTGAAAACATAAGGAAAATGGTGTAAGTCTGGTAAACTTGGGCGCCCCTGGTGAAGAAGGGCGCCCAAACTTTTGGAGGTTAAGATGAAGTCTTTAGACAAAGTTGTCTCCAGATGATCTCCTTAGAAACAATCAAGCTCCGTAACGGATCATTTTGCGGGATCACAGCATTCACCGAGTTCCTGAAAATCGAGATTGAACAGAGGATGAAACTCAAGCAAAAAATTGAAAATAGTGAAGAAAATGGCTAGGTATGGAGAAGAAAAACGCCCCAAGAGGAGATCAACACCCAAGAAGTCATGCCTTAGCCAAATTTTCGAAATGTCAAAATTTCAAGTTGAAGGCAAATGTCCAAATTCAATGCACAAGATGAGTTTAGGGTTTTGGAGATAAAAACAAAAGAAAGCAAACCTATTTCAGACCCTAAGTATATTTAAGACATCTCTTCCTTTCAGTTTTCATCATTTTTGCAGGTGGCTTCCAAAGAAGAAAAGTTGAGCAGCAACTTTAAGGTTTTATTTCAAGATTCAAGAGCTCAAGGTTGCTGATTTTCATGAATAATTTTCAGACCAGCAACATAAGATCTTGCTTTTTCATGCTTTTTCATCCAGAAGGTCAAATTTTTGAAGAAGATCAAAGATTTCAATTTTCAGCCTTCTGGGTTTGCTCAACTCGTTCTTCTGAAGAATTTTTCAAGAAACTTTCATCAAGTTGCAGCAGCTGCTTTTTAGTTTCATGTCAGTGAAATCCTCAGTGCATTCAGTTTTCAACCATCTGGGTCATCTCAAAACAATCTTCTGAAGAAAACCCATATCACAGCTTTTTCAAGAAAATTTCAAATTCTAGGGTTGGCTGCTTTTTCGATCAGCCATCAGTGTTTTTCAAATCTAATCAACTAGGTTCATTCCAAATTGTATTCTGAACAAAACCCAGGTGCCAGCTTTTTCAGTGAAAAATTGAAGAAATTAGGGTTTGTTGCTTTTTCAGTCAAAATTCAAGATTTTCAAAAACGGACGATCTGGGTTGTCTTGCAACGAGATTTTGAGCAAAACCCATATCTCAGAAAAATTTCCAAAAATTTGTCCGTTTGAAGACGAAAAACCAGCATTCTAAAAATAGAAAGTTGCTCAAGACTTGTCTGAACATAGGCGAGTTTACAGTCATTCTTCAAGGTTTTCAATATGGAGGACACTCCCCTCGAGTTTAAGACCAAATCATCTCTATGTTAAAACGTCATCATCTCAACTGAAGAACAAGAGAAGGTGTGATATGAGAAAGAGGAAAGGTATCAAAAAAGAGTTGTGCAATACTCTTCTATTGGAAATCAAGCGAAGTATCAAAAGCATAAAGTTGCAGAGCTGCCAAGTTATCAAATTTGTGAGTCATCTTTTGGGGCAGCGATGTTTTTCAAGAACAAAACTCATAAAGCAACTGAAGAAGTGAAAGATCCTCTAGGTTTGATCACAAAAGGCGAAGAGATCTTGGAGAATCGGAATATTGCCTTTGAAGGCATAGATGCACCGAACCGGGACACAATCTCTAACTTCCTAGCGGATGTGATTGAGCTTTAAAGCAGCTTTCTTCTAGAAGCTTTCTTTCCCGCTTTCTTTCTATTCTTGGAATAATCCTTATCCATTCTTTGAGGATAGAAAGAAGATAAGATGTAATAGTTGGCATTCCCCGCTTTTTCTACTTTCTAGGGTTTTAGATGTTATCTTCTTTCTAGATTTAGTAATAAAGCTTGCTTGTTGAGCAAGCCCTAGATTGTGAAAGCAAGGAGATTTTAGGGTTCCCTACTCCTCTGCTTGTCTATAAATAAGAGCCTTTGCTCATTAGTTTCTTTAACGGTTATTGTGTTAGCAAATTGCGAGCCTGTATTGCAGCAAGTTGTTATTCAGTTTCAGTTCACTTGTGTTGTGATAGCAAATTGTTGAGCCTCTTTAGCCAACAAGGAGTTAGTGTGATTGCTGTTTCTATTGTGTAAGAGCAAGATTGCAAGCCTCTTTAGCTGCAATTTCTTGTTCCAGGCATGTTAGAAGTGAGCTTTGTTCTAGAAGTTTGAGTAATAAAATCATGAGCCTCCTTTGCCTTGGTCCAAAATCTCAGATTTCTGTTATTTGTGTTATGCTTTTATGATCTCGATTTCAGCTTACATTGAAGTGTGTAGATGTTTGTTGGAAAAGAGTTTATTGAAGCACTTTGTCAGAGAATCATCCTTGTCCATTTCTAATTTCTCTTGCTCTACATATTACTTGAGAAGTTAGAAACGTCTCTAGCTTAAGTTAGTCGTAGTTGAAATTCTTAACTCAGAAAATCTCAGCTGCGGCGTTTGTGTTTTATAAACCTTGTGCTCTAACTGATCAAAAAGATAGGCAACTTAGTTCTTAGTTTACTTTCTTTCAACACCATCAGCAAGAGGGAGCTTCCCCTCCTAATTTGAAGAGCAGTTTATCTGTGCATAGCCATCTGTTTTCAAATCTGCATTCCAGAGGTGCGAATTTAAACGCCAACACAAACTATTCTGTTTTCTATTCTATCAATTTCTCTCTATTCCTTCTCTGCTATTCTAACTCTACTGAGATACAAATGAGGGGGGATGCCCCTTCTATAGTTGGCCAAGTCCAACGGACGGCTTAGATTACAATCGGCTGGGTGGCCCACATTGTGCCACCTCAGCCCTAAATAAGATTCACCCTAAAAACCGCCACAAAGAAGAGGGGTAATAAATGAGCAATTAATGGCCACCATCTTCTAGAAGATTACTATTTTGAAACGCGTTCACACTGTTCTTGTTCTTGACTACAGACTTGATCAAACAGCTTCAACTTCTGGCATGGCATGTACCTTCTCATTTTGAAATTCCAAGACTACAACCTCATTCTTCTGCTCAACAATGATTTTCTTCTTGATGTTGTTCTTCAACTTAGAAGTACTTGAGGATGACCTTCTTCTCTCCATCCTGAGCTTTGAAAACATTTCTTCTTTGTCACTTGAGCTAGGCACATACTAAGTCTCAACACTTAGCCATTTTCTCCAAGTACTTGTTTCACGATTCCATCATCTTGGACTATTTGCTTCACCACTGCCTGGTCTCGACGTTCTTCCTGCAAAACAAGCCAAGAGGAGAGCATCAAAACACTTCATAACATAAATCTATCTCACTCCGATGTTTGAGTGGTCTCTTCATCTGATAGGGTTCATCATTTTTCTCTAGCCAACTTTACTTTCTTCATGATCTGTCAACACCTGTAGGCTGGGGCATACAACACTTCACCAGCTGAAGCCCTGATACTCAATTTTATTCATCTCTGGCTCAAGAAGATTATCATCACAAAGAATTCAATCAAAATCATCTAGGCAAACAACTTCAAATTCATCATCTGAAGCATTTTTCGTTTTGAAAACACATTTAATCCATTTTGCCTTAGGAAATTTAAATTTCCCTTAGGAAAATTCCATAATTCAAGTGCCAATCAAATTCTCCATCTCGAAAGCCTTGGCAAAGTGCAGAAGACATTAAAATCTATTCCTTGTCGAAGATCCTCAATAGCCAGAAGAAAATTCCCTTCAGAACGCGTCGAATTCATGGGTCTCCAAACGAAGGGGGTACATTTAATTTTTTTTGAATTTTAAACCTTAGAAAAAAAAATTATCAACAATTTTAATCCAGTTCTTCGTCCCTGTGAGTATCTTGTTGCTCTGACTTGAAATTTTTTATCAACCCTCTCAAGCTAGCATCCTCTGACTTCTCCACTGGCAAATTTATTCATGTCTTAAGGAAAATTTCACATCTCCACCAGACTTAGGTGTTTTTCCTAGAGGGAGGTGGAATTTTGTTAACACTTAGAAAAATATTTAAATTCCATCAATATTAGGCATCACGGAAGAATTTGCCTTTGAAAATTTTAAATCACTTAGCACATTTTGAATTTTTCCTTAGAAAAATTTTCATTCACCTTCAATCATTCTCCCTGTGAAGAAATTTTTATCAACTCACTTAGCACAATTTTCTCCGATGCCTTGGGCGCATTTTGGATGTCATGAGGGATATTTTTAATTTCAACGCCTAGCACTTTATCAACTTCACCTTCCTTTGGCGTATTTGACACTTGAAGAGGATTTCTATTTCCACGCCTTAGCCATTTTATTTCATTTTATCTCACCTTGTATCTTGCATAGGCGCATTCAAAGGTTGATGAAGGATGAACTTCCCACTGTCTTTGACTCTTTGACTCCCCCTTGCACATGGGCGCATTTGAGACATGGAGGAGGATATAAACATCAACGCCTTTCTTATTGACCTCTTTGACTTTCCTTTGAAGAATGGGCGCATTTTGTACCTTGAGGAGGATGGGTGCATATGAAGGTAGGAGGTGGATATTGCTCATACTTAGAAATTTTTTCAACTTTCACTAGTTCTCCCTTGGGTGCATTCAGCATGGGGTGAAGGATGAAACTTCCCAACACTTTTGACTTTTTGACCTTGCTTGAGTATGGGTCCATTTGGCTTAGGGAGCAGGATATTCCAACACTTAAAAAATTTTCAATCAACTTGAATGCAAGTTGGGCGCATTTTGGATAGGTAGGAGGATGAAACTTTAGACTTAGAATTTTTTTTCACTTGCCAGCTAGCTGAGGTGGGCGTATTTGGCATGTGGAGGTGGATATTATCCAGACTTCGGCGTTTTCTTTCCTTCTGCCAGCTTTTCTATGTTCTGCTATTTATAGTAAGTCCTCTGATTTCCATACTTCTGAAGCTCGGAACAATTTGAAATTTTAGGCATAGGACCCTCATGACCTTGTCAGCCTGTTCACACTGTCATCGTGAGCTGAACTACTAAAAATAGCACATTTTTGAAGGGGATTTGCTATTTATAGTAATTGCCTGTTTCTGAGACCCCCACAGCTCCGTTTGACTTGAAATTCGAATGACGTGCTCCTCATCGGGTGACCTACCTGTTGACACTGGCCCCTGCTGCTGGTTTACTATTTTTAGCCAGTTTTTGGAACGCCTTACTATAAATAGTAAGTGCTTCGATTGCCTTCAAATTTTACCGGTGGATAGCTTGAAAGATGTTGAACGCAGTGGGATACACCGGTTTTCAAAAATTCTGACTTTTTACCCCTCTTTTTGGGTCCCGAAGCTGGAAACCCTAATTTGTCTTGCATGCATATCAATTGACCTCCGTTTGACCTCGTTTTTGTTGCACTGCGCCCCATTTGTGGTTCTGATGCGCTTGGCAGCTGTCGGAGTGCACCTGCTAAAAATAGTAAGTCACTAAATACAGTTCATCTCGCTTTGCAATCACTGCAAAGCTTTCAAAAAACCCATAAGGAAAATGCTGACATGCAAAGAAAACCCTGACATGCAAACCCTAAAAATAGCCTCTGAAGGCTTAACTCTGAAAGTTGTTATCTCATTTTGCATGTTATACCATAGCGAAGGTCTTTGAAAACCCAGAAGGAATCTCTAGACATGCACTGAAAAACTCTATGTATAAACCCTGAAATTTGCTCTGGAAGTTGAACTGCTAAAAATTGTAAGTAGTATATCTTTACTTTGTTGTAGTCGGTCGTAGTCGGCCAATTGCTAATAAAACAATAGTTAGTGAGAATAATGCATGTCATGTACTTTCGGGTAATCAAGTCCCGATTAATGTTAATGTTGTTATGAAATGTCGTATCGGTTGGCTATCTAACTACCGCCGAACGTTATATGTAGTCAGTTGCTGTAGTCGGGAAATAGTTATGTGCTGATGGTTGTACTGATAAGCACTATTGATACTCTGTGATTGTACATGGTAATATTCCTGATGATGAATAAAGTTTCTATTCTATTATTCTATTCTATGTTTTGCACGTGACTTAGTTTGCCAGTAGTACGTAGTACTTGAATTACATTCCGTAGGCAAACATTTGGCACCGTTGCCTTAGCGGATTAGGGCATCACTCGTCATGGCAGTGTAATGGGTCAATCGGCGGAAGAACCTGTAAATGCTAATGAGGAACAGGAAGACCGATTGACGGAAGATCTAGTTAATTTGTGGAAGATATCGTTACGAGATCACGTACGAAGGGAATCCCAGATACGGGAGATCCCTGAGGAAGTTATCTGGGATAGATTGGAAGTGAACGACGAGGTGAATCATCTCTTGAATTGTATGCCCCGATTACTGGCCTGTCATTCCATTATTTTGCAAGACCTCCGAGAAGAAGAAGATCGGGAACGCTACGAAGAACAAACTAAACGAGAAGAAGAAGAACGAGACATGAGCCGAAGACATACATCCGGTAGCCAGCAATGATTGCCTGAACATATTTTAAATGCCTGTACGGCCGAACAAAGACAAGCATCGAGTACCTGACGGGCACGGGACTTCGGAAGAGCAAGTTCGGCGATCACTCAGACTTCAAGAACAAGAAAACCAACGAAGAAGACTGAAGCAAGTCGGTAAGGAATTGGATGAGGATTTAATTGAAATAAATCAGAGCATTAAAAGAACATATGAAAATCTGACAAGAATAGACACATCCATTGGACGAGCGCACCAAAGTTTGACAGAAGGAAGGGACAGAAAACTCTTCGGCACCCCGTCTATAGGAAGATATGATCTTGATGAGAATGAAGATGAATTAAGTAGTGGCATTAGACGTTTTCAGGAGTTGTCCTTATCAGACGACGACGAACGGCTGACGAGTGGAAGATTTGAGCCCAGTACCCCAAGGTGGAGAGAGTACCGAAGGGAACCCCAGGAGACTCAAGGTGTCAAGGACGCCGAAGGAAGACGTGGGAGTGACTCGTACGTGGCCGAGAGTGCAAGTGACACACCAGAACGTAGCAGGGAAGCCAGTCTACTCGGGTCCAACACACAAGGAGGATAGCGGGGAAAGATGGCTCATCCGGATCGGCAAAAGCTGCCGAAGTTCATGGGGAATGGGTCAAAAGATCCAGTACGACATTACAAGACATGTGAAACTATCTGGATAGCTAGCGGACAGGATGATCCGGACCAGTGGCTGAAAGCATTTCCAGCAACACTCAGAGATAGTGCCATTGATTGGTACTCTAAATTAGATCAAGCACACAAAGCTACATGGAGATTATTGAAGAAAGCATTTCAAGAGGAGTTCAAACTCTTATGAGATGATAGTGAGATTGTCACAGAGATATACAATACTAAGTAGGGAAAGCACGAGAGTGTGCGGACCTACAACCGAAGACTCAAAGATTTGCTGGGGAAATTGGAGGCACAGCCGGCCGACGGGTTGAAGAAAAGATGGTTCATCAAGGGCTTGCTTCCGTCATTAAGAAAGAAAATGAAAGTCATACCTCCTTCATCATACGCCGAAGCATACAATCGGGCGATGGATATAGAAAGTGAAAACAAAACATCCTCCCGAGGGAAAAAGAAGACAGATGAGAAGGAGAGTACGGACGACAGCGACGGTGAATCCAAGACTGTACAAGCACTCAGGAAAGATATGATGCGAATGATGAAAGAATTGAAGGCTAACAAGGAGAGTACAAGAGAAGCCAGAGAACTGTGGTGTACGAACTACAATGCAGAAGGTCACACGAAGGCAAACTGTCCCAAGAACTTATTCTGCGATATCTGCCAAGTGATGGGACATTCCGTCAAGGAATGCCCATACAACTTAAAAACCAAAAGTGCACAAGTACTCTTCACTCATGGAGAGCCGTCAACACCGCCAAACACACCACCAAAGCCCCAATACAATAGCAATGCATCCCCTGGAGGTTATCGGAGCAACAGAAGTTCGAGAAACATGATATAGTACGATGCAAAAGGAAGGCCCATGATCCAATGCAAGAAGTGCAATGAATGGGGCCACTTTGCGAGGGATTTCCAGAATGGTCAAGGTTCGGGAGGGAGATTGTGTAAGTGGTGTGGACCAGGCGATCATGAAGATAACAAATGCCCTAAGCAAAAGGGTATCCACATGCTGGAAGTGGAAGAACAAGAGGTACTGGCGATCACCAGAGCACAAGTAAAAAAGGCCACTTACCCAGATCCATGTATGGAGAAACAAACGATGAAGGAAGCAAAAACCGAAGTGGAACTGGCGATGGCGAAGGAAAACAAAGTACCTTTGGAGAAGCCAGGAGCCTCTCGGCGGTCGGAGGCGGGAACCAACATCGTACGGCAGGTACTGTAGACCACCATACCAATCAAAGTAATGACCTTCTCCAGACTATGCCGCAGTTGGGACTGGTGATCACAAACATCGTCGGGGATGGCAAGCAACCGCAATCGGAGGAAGGAAGGAAGAATTGATACCAGAACTGCCACCGTACAGAACAAACAATCGAGCCAATATTGCTCACAACGAACATCGGGAAGATGCCAGCGGTCGTGCATATGGAGATCAAAGGGAATATCTTGACAAATACTATCATCGACGGAGGATCGGAAGTCAACGTACTACCTGAAGACACATGGAAGAGTCTCGGAAGCCTACACTTTGGCCACCGACATTCCAACTGGTGGGTGTTGATCAACATGGTATCAAGCCATTAGGAACACTGATGGTGCAGAAGGTGACAATCGGGACACGACAGTTTTTGCTAAATTTTGTCGTCATCCCATTACAGAGGAAAGCGTACAATGCACTACTTGGGAGAGGATGGCTGATAGCCGCGAAGGCAAATCATAATTGGAAGAGGAACACACTCTTGATTGAGAATGGGCGGAAGTACGTCATTGACTTGAAGAACCAGGCCGTGAGCGAAGAATTGGCTTCCTTCGGATCTTAATCGGATGGAGGTGAGTCGGATGTGGATGAAGGAAGGAAAGCTATGGAACCAAACACTGAAGGCGTACTTGAACTCGAGAGTTGTTCGAGGACGAGACAAGCTCACTGAATGGCTTATTTCATTGGCAGATGGAAGACTATGAAGTGTTCCACCGAGAGTGTAACATGCTACAAATCGGGGAAATCAAGGAAGAAGAGAAACAGGGAAGGCCCAGCCAAACAATTCCGGCCGAGAATGGAGAGTACAAAGAAAGAGTATCCAAACTGGACAATACGCTAGTCCACAAATCCGAACAGGTACGAGATGAAAAATTTGTGTTGGAATCAGAAAATGAAAAAATAGCAAAGGAGAAAATAATGGAGTTGAAAAATGAAAAAATTGAAAAAATAAAAGAACAGTTGGAAGTGAGAGAAAAGGGAAAAAATAAATGAAGAAATTAAAAAATCCAGAAAACAAAAAAAGTGAAATGGAAGAAGAAAATAAAAAATTGAAAAAAATAAGAGAGAAGAAAAATAAAAGAATTGGGAAAAAATTAAAAAGTGACTTGGGAGAGTTCATGAGGAAGAAAAAAATGAAAAGATTGAAAGGGGCCAAGAGACGAAATATTAAAATAAAGAGAATTACAATAAAAATCATGGCCATTGGTAAAATTGAGCGGCTAAGAGAAAAAGTGACCAAGTTAAATAAAGTTTGGAGAAACACAAAGGCAATTTTCAGTGTACGGCCTTTTAGCTACGAAGACAGAGAAGGAAGCAACAAGGGTCCGTACGACATCAATATTAGAAAGAGGGATGTATGGCAGCATGGAAGGTTAAGCACAGAGGAAGAACATAGGGGAAAAGCCAAGGTCGTACGACATCCTCAGGATTTCCAAGTTGTACGACATCCTCAAGTTCTTCAAATCGTACGGCGTCCTCAGGTTTTCCAAATCGTACGTCATCTTCAAGTTCTTCAAATCGTACAGATGCCTCAAATTTTCCAAGACGTACGACATACTCAAGTTCAAATCGTACATCATCCTCACAGCGTACGGAGTTTACAAGTTGCCCAAGCAATACGGCGTACTCAGAGCATCGTACGGAGTCTACGACTTATTTCAGTCGTACGACAACTACAAGAGAAACTCAAGACTCCCACCGTACGACATCAATTGGCAATTTCCAGTCATAGAGTACGGCCTCAAGCATTGATCAGCGTACGACATTCACAGTGTCTCAAGGTCGTACGACATCCAAGCTATTTTCAAGTCGTACGACATCATCTAGACTATTTGCAAGTCTTACGGCATCTAAGAGAGATCTACATCGTACAATATTTAGCATCTTCTCAATTCGTACAGAGTCATGAGGTGGTCAAGGTGGTCGTATGACATCCTTACGTCGTACGACATTTAAAAGAGATCTTAATTGTACGACATTTACAAGGGAACTTCATCGTACGGCATTCACAGAGCCTGCATATTGTAAGAACTTCACTAGTTATCCAAGTCGTACGGCATTGCAATTTAAGGGTCGTACGGATTTTTATCTTGGTTAAGGAACACTCAGCAATTCTTCACATCGTATGACGTACTAAGAACTCATTGGTCGTACGGCATCTCCAAGATCAGGTCGTACGACAATTTTTTATCCCTCAGGGCGTACGGACAGAGCAGGAGAGAGAAGCCGTAAGAAGCAAGCAGCAAGAAGTCGTACCATTCATCGATCGAGATAAAGTAAAGAAAAACAATGCAAAATTTGTATTTTTCAGCTTCATCAGCACTATTTGGAACCTTAGGATAAGTCATGAAAATGAGGTACGCGATGCAGTTTTGGGTGGTTTCAGAAGTGTTAAATTGGTCTTGGCGGCGAGGGTGCTGCCCCTTGACCCCACCCTATATCGTGACAGGGAGCACGCCAAGGGTGCTGCCCCCGGACCCCGCGAGGGGCGCTGCCTCTCAACCCCGCTAGGGGCGCTGCCCTCAGACCCCCATCAAATTTATTGGATTTGTCCATTTGCAATATAGCCAGCCAATGTAGTACAGTTGCAAGAGCAGTTGACAGCCAAGCAAATGAGAGTGACAACTCTCGAGAAGTTAGCAAAAAGGGATGGAGTAAGGGATAGAGTATTGGGTCAGTTGATAGAGAATGATACCCAGGTGGCCGATGCACGACGACTTTCAGCATAGAGGGAGAATCAATTACACGAAAAGGACGAGGAGTTGGCATTTTTTATTTTCAGTCGTCTGGAAAACGACTACTTTGTAGGGGGGGATGATGTAAGTAGTATATCTTTACTTTGTTGTAGTCGGTCGTAGTCGGCCTTGGTCGTAGTCGGCCTTGGTCGTAGTCGGCCAATTGCTAATAAAACAATAGTTAGTGAGAATAATACATGTCATGTACTTTTGGGTAATCAAGTCCCAATTAATGTTAATGTTGTTATGAAACGTCGTATCAGTTGGTTATCTAACTACCGCCGAACGTTATATGTAGTCAGTTGCTGTAGTCGGGAAATAGTTATGTGCCGATGGTTGTACTGATAAGCACTATTGATACTCTGTGATTGTACATGGTAATATTCCTGATGATGAATAAAGTTTCTATTCTATTATTTTGTTCTATGTTCTACACGTGACTTAGTTTGCTAGTAGTACGTAGTACTTGAATTACATTCCATAGGCAAACAAAAATAGTAAATTGTCCGTTCTAGCTCAAAATTTGCCAGTGAGCAGCTTGACACGTTCTGAATGCAGTGTGACGGTCGAAATTTCAAAAATGTTGAAGGAACGCTCTGAATTGCACACTTGCTAAAAATAGTAAGTTGCTGGAATCTGATGAAATTTTAGTGGAAACTTGCTGGAAGCATACTAACTGCAACGTTAATCCCTGTTTTCAATTTACTCGCCTCGTTTGACCACAAATTGGCTGGAAAGTTCAAAACCCTAATTCTACAGACTTGGCCAAATTTCACGTTTAGGCTCACAGACGGGCACATCCTGGAAAGACAGACAGCAGAAAGAGACAGAAAGAGAGAGAGAGACCAAAACAAAGCCCAAAAAAGCCCAGAATGGAGCAAAAATTAGGGGGTCCCCATCTTGAATGGGGTGATGATGTGTAAAAAGGTCACAACACTACCCACCTTCGGAGACCTTGTTATTGAGGTATTATTGTTATAATTTGTGGGGGTATTCTCATATTATATATTATCATTGTAGCATCTTTGGGGGAATTTTTGCTTCATATTTCTATCATTTTCCTAACATGGCAGCAACATATGATGAACTAAAATATTTCATGTTGAGCTTATTGTAACACCATTGGTAATACCACTGGTGATTGCTCCTATAATTGTCATCGCTACTTACCCCACTGAATAAGCGGTGATCTCACTGAATAAGTGGTTGAGCTTACTCTATGTTACATGCTACTCTTGCTGAATAAGTGGTTGATTTTCCTTTGCTTTCATGTTATGCCTGCTAAACAAGTGGAGGACTTTCTTTGATTGGCCGGCTTTCCACCAAGTGTTTATTTACTTTGTTGTAATTCCTGTTGAATAAGCAAATGATTTACTTTCACGCACTTGGTTTGCTTACTCACCCCACTAAAGAAGTGGTAGCTTAGAAACTCAAAAGTTGTAAGCCTTCCCACCATATGCTCTCACCTTTCCCACCTCGGGATCTAGGTTATCAGAAAGTGGAAGGTGTTTACTTTCAGTTAGCTAGATTTCTAGTTAATACAAAAATCCCCTTCTCACCATATGCTCTCACCTTGCCCTCATTGGGATATGGATGATCAGAAAGTGAAGGGTTGTTTACTCAGTTGATATTCATTTCTATTTGGCTAACACTAGCGAGTGCAAATTTGAAAAAAAATTAAGGGTGGGTTATTGCATGGCATCATTTTCTTATCCCACTGAATAAGTGGTTACATTGTATTGGCCCCACTGAATAATTGGTTACATTTTATTGACCCCACTAAATAAGTGGTTCTTGGCCTTGCACTCACTGTCAGGAAGCGAACGAGTTGATTTACTTTCAGTTTGTACCCACTGCATAAGTGGAAGCATTTTACTCATCCCATTGAACAAGTGGTTTACTCTTCATAAGCATCATGATGTAATCCTTGCCACTGTATGCTCTCGCCTTGCTCACATTAGAATCTAGGTGATTAGAAAGTGGAAGGAAGTTGATTTAGTTCATTATCATTGCTTATGTTTTGATGCTAACAAGTTGAAAATTGAAAATTTTGGGGTGATTACTACAACACTCTTTATAGCATATGAGCAAAGGAAAGTAGAGGGAAAAAAGAATAATAGATTCAATGGCAGCCCCAATCCCAATTTTTTAATTCAACAAGGTCACAAAGAGATATGGAGGGCTTTTCTTCCATTGGTCCATGGATATGAGGATTAGGCAGTGTGGGCAGCCACAGTTCTAGCTTTTATGTTCATTGTAATACTCTTGGTGTGTTTAATGTCCCCTTTTTAGCTGGCATTAGTGTTTGATGGATTAGCCTATCATTTGGTCCTTGTAGGCTAATGGTGATGATTAGGGGGCCTTGTGTGGGAGTTATCAGGTTCTTCCAATGGTAGTTTGTGGGTTTTCTTCTTAGGGACTTGGTGATATTCAAGGTTTTCCTTCTGGAGGCATTTTGGACTCAGTTTATGCATACTTACTATTTTTAATAAGTCACTCAGTTATTTGGGTCCAGTCTTACTATTTATAATAAGGCACCCTAGTGAGCAAAGGATTCAGTGGGCTACCTTTTGGTGTTGACGGAATTGATTAATATTGATGATTTATGGAGTTATGGTATTTTAATTATTATTAAAGTATTTACTTTAATAATAATTAATTATAAAAGTGATTATTATAATGACTTTATTTGACTTTATAATAAAGGCTCATTTAATAATATAAAGTCAAATTATAAAAGTCATTGATATGAGCGCCCAAATGAATGATATTATTGTCATGTCCCTCGAAATTGTAACACTCAAATATGAAATACTGAAATACTAATAAATGAATAAAATGAATATCTAAATAAATATCAAAATATATATATATATATCAATATTAGCAATTTAAATACTATGATTATGATCAAACATAAGTATTAACAATACAAATAATCGATATTATTAAACAATTAAAATATCAAATATTTAAATATTAAGTAAAATAAAATATAATGAAGATAAAATTAAATAAGATCAATAATTATCATAATGATGCAGATCTTATATAAATAAATATAAAACATTATTTATATTGACTATAGATCTTACACAAATATTCTTATAAGAATGCATATAAAATCATTATTGGTTTACAAGATCATTATCATTTAAAATGTAAACAAAGCTTTTAAAGGAATCGTTCCCCTTTATCATACTCAAGCAAATTAGAATTCTTAAGAAAGTTATCGATTGACTTAAGGGGAAGTGACCTAACCAAAAGACACGTCTTTCCCTCAAGGTACAGTATTTTAAGGGAGACGTTCTCAAAGCAAAGGGGTATAACCGTGGCTGGAAATATAGACTTTGGACAAACAAGGGCAATGGATCGTAGAACTTATAGGGTATTTATTAAGGATGGTTTGTATGTTCCTGTATGTGGCATTGGCATTGATCGATAGCCTTATTGTAGATTGTCAGGTCAATTGGTATTATGCACTACATCCTAACAATATCGCCACCCCTAGAATGTATGAACTGATGCTGACATGGAGCATGTTCTAATACCAACTATTGTCTTCATCCAGCCGCATAGCTAAAAAATCTGAATAAACATTATTTGTATGAGAGGCTTCAATATGAATCTTTGTTATGTGGTGCTACCTTACAGATCAATGGAACTTAGTGAGACCCACTGTGCTACCTTACAATGACCATTGAGGGTTGACCGATTAGGGCATCTAATAAGAACGAGTTTATTAAGGTTACCTTACTGATTAAAAACGAATATAATTAAAGGCATCAATCAGTTAAAGCTTAAAAGGAAAGACATGTCCCTTGACATAGAGCAAGGTAAGTATTATCAATAAAAATTCATAATTACTTATGTATGTAGAAGGTAAGAATAGGGGATTTAGATATATTATTAATTTCCATCTCACTTGATACTTATAAATATATTTAAGTATATTATGATTTATGAATATATTTGAATATATTATGATGGATAAGTATATTGAGAGCTGGAATGACATGTTAACAATTGATAAGTGTATATATATATTCAAATTCATAATAGATGGTGGACACTTACAATGTATACAAGATAATATATATATATATATATATATATATGACTATCCAATAATGATGCTTGTAGCAATCATTGAGCCTTATAAGTAATAACGACTCTATTCATTCAGTATGATGATAAATGGTATAATAGAATTCCATCTGTGGGATCTCGAAAGATGTTTAATATCTACCCTAATGTACCTAGGAAATATATTATAGAAGAATCATTCATAATGAGTGATAAGAAGGAAATGAATAATCCTTTGACAAGAATGAATATTTATATAATCTTTGATCTTATTAGATATTATCATTGAAACTTATTGATCTCTAACACTTTTAATGTCTCTTTGAGAAACAATTTGAATACAAGATTTAGGTTTAAGTGCTTCCACTAGAAATGGGACATTACAATTATAAAAGAAACAAAGGAAAATATATTTTATTATATTTAAATGACTAAAAGGCCTTGGGAGTCGTACCTTTTGGAGAGAATATAAAAGGGCTTTGAAACAACATTCATTGATTATTCTACACTTGAAATTATTTTGTTGCTTTGGCATTTGGAGGGGAAACCAAGGGTTTTCAGCTGCAATATGATCTTGGAGAACATTCATTCTCTCAGATTTCTGCATTCTACAAGTGTGCAATATCACCCAAAGTTTGCATTCTTCAGATGGCTTCAACCAGAGGTCACATTTGTGCATAGTGAAGTGATTATCTCCAGAAATTTCAAGGGTTTTGAGTAGCAGATTTGAATTCATTGAAAGGCAAATATTGGAGGCCTTTCTTATTGCTGTTTACACCAACCTTAATTGCCATGTGATTCCTAGAGGCCGTACAATCATTCATTTCCTGGGCTGTACCATATCTTGGCTGGGGCGTGTAAACTTAAGGCTAAATTGCCTAAGGATTTAGCACTCATTCATCACCATTGGGGGCAGTTTTACCATTGCATACAATTGGCATCAATTCCAAGGTGGGGGAATCAGTTTTTGGAGCTTGGCGTCCATCTACTTGGTGATCCAGTTTGCTAATATAATAGTTTCAGACCTACAAACAAAAGCTTTTGTTCCCAGGTATGACTAATATTGTAATTTCTGAAGTATCAATAAAATCTGAATTGAAAGTTTATTGTATTTGCTTCAGCATTTCTCTTGTTTGCATTTGTCAATATTCTTCATTGCATTACTTGGCAAACACTCTCTAAAACACCAAAAAACTCAAAACAATCATTAAACCAGTTCAAACCAGATAGGCAGATTTGTTAGCAAATATCTCAGATCGGGGTGGGATATTTTAGTGGTATCAGAGCAATTGTCCTACCATCCTGTTGTGTACCTAATCTCTATTGTAGTTGATTGGTGGTTTGGTAAAAATGAAGTCTACGCAAGAACTCATGGCAAAATTGATGGAGGTCTTGCAGGACTTTATACAACATCTGAAAAAATTAGACCCTTTGTTTGCAAAGGGAAGGAAAGCAAACACTAATGCACATAATTTTACCAATCTAGAGGAAAGAGAACAATACAGGGAAGTTTATGAATGGGAAGCCAATCAAGTCTTTGAGAACTACCAGAGCATGCTAGATGATTTTAAAACATAGTACTCTTTTAATAGATATCTGAACTATGTTGTTACCTTGAGTCTAGGAAAGATTGGTATGATAAAGTATATTAGGAGGATGTTTTAAGGAAAAAACTTCATTTAAAGGTGCAAAATTCAGTCATGGGCAAGATGTTGCAATAGGCAACAAGATGAGTTTTCAATATGATACACCCCATGGTTCAGTGCCTATTGATGGGCATAGTGTGAGCAGATATGATGGAACCTTCAAATCAGACCCAGCTTTGACACATGGATATATTGAAGAAGAAACCATGAAGGAAATAGATTTGGAGATGCACATTTTGCATGATGATGTTGAGGCTCATGAGTCACATCATTTGGAAGGACAAAAAGGATTCCGTGATGAAGTCATAAAGATTAAGGAGACTTATACACATGAAGATTTACCTTGCAGCCATGTGATAGAAGTTATGGCACATGACACACTTAATTTTCCATTGAAGACACCTCTTGAACCAACACTTGGCAATGGACAATTAGCAAAGGATGAAGATTTGGTTGAGTTTCTGGACAATGCTGCAAATAGGCATGGTGAAACTTCTGATTTTTTTTGTTTTATGACAGCACTTATAATGTTGAGTATAACCACGAGCTAGCAGCTATGGCACATGAAGGGAATGATGTTGAGGAGTCTCCTAATGATGGCACTCAAGATATGAGTGTCAAAAATGAGGAGTGCATGGGGAATTCAAGCCACGAAGGGTCAGATTTTGCATATCATACTATGAAATATGTGGAAAGTACACAAGATATGTGTAATGAGTGGTTGTAAAGAGCTAGAAGAGCAAAGTTATTAGCTGCCCAAGCAAAACAACGCTTGCAAAAGGTCAAGGAACACTGTAGTTATTTAGATCAAGGAAGATTTCAAAGAGAAGCCTATCCTCAATCACTATCTCTTCCAAGGGAAGAAATGGAGTTGGAGCATATGAAGGATGAACTTCTTGAAATAGGGAAGCAAGAAGAAAGTGCAGATATACATGAGTCTGGAGGAGAGTTATATCATTTCTTTGTCATGGGGAAACGGCGTAAGGATGATATTCCATCATCCTATAAATCTATTGGTATCTTTTGCATTCCCATAGGTGGGTCTTGCCATCTTGAGGGGTTGTTTTGTTCCATATCAGCAACCTAGGAGGAGCAATTACACATCTTTCAGCACCTATGTGGGGTAATCATCAGATCTATAGTAGGTCTGTAGAGGATGGAGAGAGGTGTTGTGATACTAACACTTCAAGATACTTTTATCTCATTATCGATGGATGTGAGGATCTATTGTGTTGGGATCCGGGTGGTGATAGGTTTGGCATGTTAGTGCGGTTGGATCCTAGTGGGTTGCTTCACCACTCTCAACATAGTGAAGGTTATGTCAGAGTAGTGCAGTAGAGGTCGGGGGATAATGTGTGGTGGACTAACATTCTGGTTATGGGATCCAGGGAATTATGTATCTGGTAGATTGCTTTACATCGGGTTAATTGTCCACAGTGGTATTGAGCATGGTTGGGCATTCTATAGATTGATTTGGGATCCCGACATTCAAGTGACAGGCCAGGGCGTTCAGTTGAGATTGCTTGAGGTCAAGCTATATCGGGGAGGGTAGACTATAATGTCCCCTTTTTAGCTGGCATTAGTGTTTGGCGAATTAGCCTATCATTTGGTCCTCGTAGGCTAATGGTGATGATTAGGGGGCCCTGTGTGGAATTTATCAAGTTCTTCAAATGGCAGTTTGTGGTGTTTTCTTCTCAAGGACTTGGTGATATTCATGGTTTTCCTTCTGGAGGTGTTTTAGACTCAGTTTATGCATACTATTTTTAGTAAATCACTCAGTTGTTGGGGTCTAGTCTTACTATTTATAGTAAGCACCTTGGTGAGCAGAGGATTAAGTGGGCTACCTTTTGGTGCTGACGGAATTGATTAATATTGATGATTTATGGAGTTATGGTATTTTAATTATTATTAAAGTATTTACTTTAATAATAATTAATTATAAAAGTGATTGTTATAATGACTTTTTTTGACTTTATAATAAAGGCTCATTTAATGATATAAAGTCAAATTATAAAAGTCATTGATATGAGCGCGCAAATGAATGATATTATATAAGCAACAAAGGAAAATATATTTTATTACATTAAAATGAGTAAAAGGCCTTGGGATTCATGCCTTTTGGAGAGAATATAAAAGGGCTTTGAAAAAGCATTCATTGATTATTCTACACTTGAAATTATTTTGTTGCTTTGGCATTTGGAGGGGAAACCAAGGGTTTTCGGCTGCAATCTGATCTTGGAGAGCGTTCATTCTCTCAAATTCCTGCATTCTACAGGTGTGCAATATCACCCAAAGGTTTCATTCTTCAAGTGGCTTCAACTAGAGGTTACGGGGAAACCAAGGGTTTTTGGCTGCAATCTGATCTTGGAGAGCGTTCATTCTCTCAGATTCCTGCATTCTACAGGTGTGCAATATCACCCAAAGGTTTCATTCTTCAAGTGGCTTCAACTAGAGGTTACATTTGTGCATATTGAAGTGATTATCTCCAGAAGTTTCAAGGGTTTTGAGTAGCAGATTTGAATTCATTGAAAGACAAATATTGGAGGCCTTTCTTATTGCTGTTTGCATCAACCTTAATTGCCACGTGATTCCAAGAGGCCATACAGTCATTCATTTGCTAGGCTATACCATATCTTGGTTGGGCTGTGTGAACTTAAGGCTAAATCACCTAAGGATTTAGCACTCATTCATCACCATTGGGAGCAGTTTTACCTTTGCATACAATTGGCATCAATTCCAAAGTGGAGGAATTAGTTTCTGGAGCTTGGCATCCATCTATTTGGTGATCTAGTTTGCTAATATGATAGTTTCAGACCTACAAACAAAATCTTTGGTTCTCGGGTATGACTGATATTGTAATTTCTGAAGTATCAATAAAATCTGAATTGAAAGTTTATTGTATTTGCTTCAGCATTTCTCTTGTTTGCATTTGTCAATATTCTTCATCGATTACCTGGAAAACACTCTCCAAAACACCAAAAAGCTCAAAACAATCATTAAACCAATTCAAACCAGACAAGCAGATTTGTTAGCAAATATCTCAGATTGGGGTGGTGTTGTGACCTTTTCACACATCACCCCATTCTAAATGGGGACCCCCCTAATTTTTGCTCCATTGTAGTCTTTTGGCTTTGGTTTTGTCTCTCTCTCTCTCTCTCTCTTTCTGTCTCTTTTCTGTTGTCTGCCTTTCCAGGGATGTGCCCGTCTGTGAGCTCAAACATAAGATTTTCGCTAAGTCTATAGAATTAGGGTTTATACATTTCTGGTCAGTTTGAAGTCAAATGGAGTGAATAAGTTGAAATCTGAGCTCAGTAACACAGTCAGCATGCTTCCAGTAGGTCCCCAGCAAAGTTTCATCGAATTCCGACAACTTACTATTTTTAGTAAGTGTTCAATTCAGGGCGTTCTCTCAGCACTGCTGAAGTTCTCTCAGTTACACTGCATCCAGAACATGTCAAGTTGTTTGTCTGCAAATTTCGAGTTGAAGTGGACAACTTTCTATTTTTAGCAAGTTCACCTTCAAGAGCAGATTTTAGGGTTTATATGCAAAGTTTTTCAATGCATGTCTAGAGGTTCTTTCTGGGTTTTTTGAGACCTACGCGGTGATATAACATGCAAAATGAGACGATGACTTTCATTATTCAGCTTTCAGAGGCTATTTTTAGGGTTTACATGTTGAAATTTTCTTCACATGTCTGAACATTCCTTGTGGGTTTTTCGAGGGCTTCACAGTGGTATAACTTGCAAACAAGGATCAAGACTTTTTCAGGAGCCGTCTTCAGAGGCTATTTTTAGGGTTTGCATGCAGGGCTTTTTAGCGCATGTCAGGTTATTCTTTATGGGTTTTTCAAGAGCTACGCAATGATGTGACATGCAAGGCGAGATAATCACCTTTCAGGGACTTACTATTTTTAGTAGGTCCATTCCAATAGCTGCCCAACACATCAGGATCACTAGCAGAGCAAAGTGCAATAGAAACGGAGTTAACCGAAGGTCGTTTGATTGACATGCAAGTCGAATTAGGGTTTCCAGCTTTGGGGCCCAAAATGAGGGGTAAAATGCCAGAATTTTCGAAAACCGGTGTATCCCACTACGATCAGTAACTTTCAAGCTATCCACTGGTAAAATTTGAAGGCAATCGGAGCACTTACTATTTATAGTAAGGCGTTCCAGAAACTAGCTATAAATAGTAAGTCAACAATAGGTGCCAATGTGAATGGGCAAGTCTACCGATGAGGGTCACGACATTCAAATTTCAAGTCAAACAGAGTTGGGGAAGTATCAAAATCAGGCAATTGCTATAAATAGTAAACCACCTTCAGAAACATGCTATAAATAGCAGGTCAGCTCTGGACGGCAGTGTGAACAAATCAATTAGGTTATGAAGATCCTATGGCGCGAATTCCAAACCATCCGAGCTTTAGAAGTGTGAAAATCAAAGGACTTACTATATATAGTAAGGCATGATCTGGCTGGTGAAGATGAGAAAAATGCCTAAGTATGAAGAATTTCCTGCTTGACCCCCTGAAATGCACCCATGGCTGGTGAAGGTTGAAAATTTTCCAAGTCTGAAGTTCATCTTGTTCACCCCCTCAATTACGCCCAAGATGACTAGCATAAGGTTGAGGAAAAATTCTAAGTATTAGAGTTAAGTCCACCTCCTACCCCTAAATGCACCCATCTTCAAGCCAAGGTGATGAAAATTGTCTAAGTTTGGATTTAAGTCCACCTGGACCCCCTAAATGCGCCCATGGAAGGAAGTGAAGTTGATAAAATTTCTAAGTTTGAGGCTAAGTCCACCTCCACCCTCAAAATGCGCCCAACTTTCCTTGAAGCCATAAAAAAATTCTATGTGTTGAAAATATCCTTCACCATCCCCTAAATGCGCCCATCTCCAGCATGAGCTCCATGAAAATTTCTAAGGCATTGCTAAATCCACCTCCATACCCCAAATGCGCCCATCTCAAGATGAAGGTAAGGAAAAGAGAAAGTTTTAAAATCCTCCTCCACTATCAAAATGCGCCCATGCTTGAAGAAGAGTCAAGGCAAGTCAAAGGCGTTGGAGTCAAACTTCCTTCTCCACCCTTTGAATGCGCCCATGTTAGAAGTGAAGATATGACTTATGCTAGGCGTTGGTGTTAAATCCTCCTCCATGTGCTAAATGCACCCAAGTGAAGGTAAAGATGAAAAAAGTTACCAAGGCGTTGAAGTCAAGCAAGGTAAAGATGGATGAAAAGTTACCAAGGTGTCGTGAAATCCTCCTAAACATGCTAAATGTGCCCAGGTGCAAGGTGAAGGTAGATGGATGATACAATATTCTAAGGCGTGGAAGTTAATTCCTCCTAGACATGTGAAATGCGCCCCAAAGATGTTGGAGATGGTGGCTTTCTAAGAGGAAAATATATGCTAAGTGTTGATGAAAATCCTCCACCCCAGGCTATATGTGCCATGACTAGAGAAAGATAAAATGGAAAAAAGAAAAAAAATTCTAAGGAAAAATTCAAATTTCCTACTTGACCCCTCATATGCGCCCATGTTGGTAATAAGGTTTAAAATTCTTCAAAGTGTTAATATTTAAATTCCACCTTCCTTAGAAGAAATACACCTAGGTTTGATAGAGGAGATGAAATTCACTGAGGCATGAATAAAATTGGCAGTGGATATGTCAGAAGGTGCCAGCTTCACAATGTTGATGAAAATTTTCAAAGCCAGAGCAAGAAAATACGCCCAGAGATGAAGAATGGGAATAAATTGATTGGAAAATATTTTTTCTAAGGTTAAAATTCAAAAAAATTAAAAGTACCCCTTCATTTGTAGACCCATGGATTCGACACTTTCTGAAGGGAATTTTCTTCTAGGTATCGAACGTCTTCGACAGGGAAGTGATTTTGAAATCCTCCACACTTCGCCAAGGCCTTCAAGATAAACATTTCCCATGGGCACTGGATTGATGAATTTTCTAAGGGGAAATTTTAAAAAAATTCTAAGGCAAGGAATAAATGATGTTCTTGAAGATAAAATGCCTCGGATGATGAATCTGAAGTTGATTGCCTAGGTGAATTTGATCAAATTCTTCATGGAAATAATCTTCCTGGGTGAGAGATGAATAAAATCAATTGACAACACTTCAGTTGGTGAAGTGAATTTCTTAAAGATGCAGTTGAAGTTAATATTTCCAAAAAAAATGAATTAAAAATGCTAAGTACGCCTTGACTAGTGAAGTGAATTTTTTGGAAATTCTAGAAGGTCAAAATATTCCCGATGCTAGATGACAAGTGTTGCAGCTGCCAGAGGAGGGAAATTCGAATTCCTACAAAGGAGTAGTGGAAATTTAATAAACTGGCTAAAGATAGTTTCTTCTAGAATTTGACTCGGCTATTTGAGCTGTGAAGTTGTTGCACTTTCCTCCATCAGCTGAAGAAGTACGACTTGAGCTCTGAAGTAAGGATTGCAGTGCAAGCTAAAACTTGGTGAAGAAGTTCGATTTGAAGTAAAAGAGGATTGTTGAAGCTGAACTTTGAAGAGTGCGAATTTGAAGGAGTCTAAGTGCTGAGAAGTAGCTGGAGTGAAGTTGGCCGATTTTCTCTAAGTAGTGAATTTGCTGAGGCTTGCTTGGAAAACTTTCTAAGTCTTTCTAAGTTCAAAGTTGCTAAAGAAGTATTGAGGTTTGAAGTTAGAATTGCACGTTGAAGCTCCTCATTTTTTCAAAAGTCGACTGGCAGCCCCAATGTGATTTTATTTTCTAAGTTAAATATCTAATGACTATTTGTTGTTTTTGCAGGATGGCTAAAGTAAGAGCAACTGGCAGAGATAATAATGTTGCATCCAGACAGACTGTTATCAAGAAGCTGAGCAAGTCATTCCTGCCAGAGTTGAAATTCTCTTCGAAGTTGGGCAAGTTGGCTGACAGGAATTTGGGCTCTTTCAACATGGAGGCTTTTAAAAGTCGAATGATGGGAGTTGGAAGCCATTGTCCTTCAGTCACTTCGCACAATATTGTTCGGAGTGGACTATATGCAGCTGCTAGTTTTCCGCTAGCAATTCAGTGTCCAAAGCTAATTATGGAGTGTGCTAACTGCCACGACCCTGATCACAGGTCTATGTCTCACCTGATGGTAGATTGTTTGCCAACCTCACACTTGCGGCTATCGGTGAAGCATTTGGAATTCCATCACACGAGAGGATGATTTACAAGACAAGAGAACGTGCTAAGCGAATGTATGCTTCAACATTCGAGAGATGTGCTGATATGATCAACGCTTGCTGGATGAACAAGCCCAAGCCCTCTCGCACGAAGTTGCCGAAGCAGATAATATCAGATGATTTGAAGCAGGAGTACTGTGACTTGATCATGATGATCAGCAGGGTTGGAGGTTGTCCTTAAGCATTCATCTTTGAGTCTTGGATGTTCTATTATATCAACCTCATGCTAGAAGGGAAAGAGCATATCAATTGGGCGATGATGATTAGTGACAATTTGCAAGAGTAGCTCTGGAGTTTGAGGAGAACGAAGACATTCTATATGGGCTCATACATTGTTTACATGTTGGCTCGTATGACGAAGTACAAGGGAATATCATACAAGGAGCCAATCGGGTGTGGTTCTCATCAGTTCAAAATTCATGAGGCTTGTCCACAGTTGCACCTGACAAGCACGTCCCATTACAAGCGAGTCAATGATGCCTTCACCATGCATATAACGAGATTGCTTCAGCAAAGAACCCATCACAGGATCTCGAGGGAAGCTCAAGAATTAATAGAAAGGTATGGGTGTTGGTTTATTCAGTTTCCAAAGTTTACTTACATCATGCTACAAGGATTTTCTTCATACCCGTATAGATTGCCCAAGTACCCAACAAATAGAATTTTGATGTTAGAGATATCTAGGCAACTCATTGCCTATGATAAGATTCAGAAGAGAAAGAAGAAGGGAGGACTCAACTTCCCAATCATCATGGGGAATTCAGACAAAGTATGTCCTTCACTTCAGGCAGCGAGGGAAGCCGAAAATGAGCTTCAGTTCTTCCATTTTTCTTATCACACCAGCAGGTAGCATTATGACCCCCACAACAATATCAAATGGATACTATCAGAAGAGTTCAGGAACAAAGCAAATATAGAGGATTACTGGACTGGTGCATTAGATGAAGCTGAAGTTAGGAAAAGGATGTTCTCAAGGCTACCGTTGAGCATGATCAAGGAGTGTGAAATTATTCCCGTACCAGACCAGGTGGACGAGGACATGAACGTTCTTCACCCAGATTATGAGGCAGTGAGAGACACGCCACTTCCACTCCCAGATTGATCTGAGTCAGAGATTGCAGATTTGGACACACTTTGTATACCAGTATTGACGTTCACCAGAACGTGGGTTGAGAGGCATGTGAAAAGGCTGAAGAGTAGGTCAATTCCCTTGACTTACAATTTGATGGGAGATCATAGGACGCCAACTGCCACCAAGAGGAAACAAGTTGCTCGAGCTCCAGAGTCTTGAAGGAAAGAGCCAGTTCAGCCAGAGCCTTTGAGAATTGTAGTTGAGTCACCTACGCCATTGGAGACACATTCTCCAAGCATACAGGAGGTTTCACTATTTGCTGATCAGAGAAATGTATTGAATCAGGAGCAGGAATTACATGAGGAAAATCAGCCACCCCGAAGAGAGTCCGTTGGCCAGAGTGTCAATGCACCCACTAGAGATAATCAGCAGGAGGAAGATGAGGAAATTGCTACTGATACACACTTCCAGCGTGAGCTTGAGGCTGCTCTAGAGGATGATACAATTACAGGATAGGAGGCCCAAGCTTCAGGGGATACTCAGCCCATAGAGACCAATGAGCCTCGCCAGAATGAAATTAGAGAAGTTCGTGAGGAAGAAGCAAGGTATGAGCAGCCATTTGTTATACAGCAGGTAGTACTAGATTGACTCAGAGATAGGATGAGGAGGAGCCCCAGTGTAGAGGTTGATCCAGTAGTGGAGATGGAAGAATTCTTGAGTCAGATCAGTGCACCTCCGACAAAGAAGAGAGCTAGGAAATTTTCGAAGATTTCAACAGATGAGGATGGCTCTCGCACCCTTCACGTGGTTGTGCCAAGAGTTGATTGTGATCGAGATGAGGCTGTTCCAGAAAATTACATGATCACTACCATGGAGTTGGGTCGCCCCACGGGATCACAGACAATTGAGGAGTGTGATAACTCCTACCAGGCACTTAAGGACAGATTGCTCAAGAGTAAAGGCAAGTACACAAAATTGAAGAAGGAACACAAGACATTGATTGGTTACGTACAATACTTGTCTCGTCCTAGTGGACAAGAGATTCCAGCAATTGAGCTTCTAGCCGAATTGTCTAGGGAATCGGTTAGTGGCTTGGAGGATTTGAGGAAAATGGCACAGGAGGCAAATAAGTAGGTGGCCAACGTTCGTGTTGAGACGGAAAAGTTTATGGAAGACCTTGCTCATGCTTATCAGCAAGCTTCCAACATTATGGCACGAACTGATGCAGTTGATCATGCCTGGGGTGATGCTCATGTCTATTAGAGCAAGGTTATTCAGCGTCTAGAGGCCTTGATGCATACTCCCTTGCAGATGTTGATTGATGGAGGAGTGATTCAGGAGGGTGCTAGGTAGGGCTTCTCCAGCTGGTACTCTTCAGTAGTCACAGGCTGTGGATTCTTTGATGCAACATAGGCTGATTCTGCCAGAGTCAGAAAGGCCATGACGAACATTATTGATGGAGTCCTAAACACCTTAGAGGCTATCTTTGCTGGGAGGCTGAATTCTGATGAGGTGACTGCTGATAGTTTGAGGAGTAGGTTGCCATCTTTCTTTCCAGAGGTGAATACTTTTGTCTAGAATGACTTTGAGAACACCTCCACTTTCTCCAGTATTATTCAGAATACTCAGGATGCTTTGTTTGCTTGGAGAAAGTCTTGTACACGGCATGGGCAGGCAGTCACAGTGTTAGAGTTCCAGCTCGATCACATTACTCTGATCTCGATTTAGGAGGTTGAGGCTGTGCTCGCCAGATTCATTCATTTTGCAGCCAGGGAGAAGAACGGAAATGCCTTTCTGGATGATGACATTCTAGATGACTAATAGTGGGCATTAATTGCCTTTGCTATTAATTGTACCACTCCCCATTCTGGCAGTTTTTAGGGTTAGGGCTGATGTGGCTAAATCTAAGCCATTCATTTGATTGTAATCTGAGCCGTCCATTGGACTGTGCTATCTATAAAAGGGGCATCCCCCCTCATTTGTATATCATTAGAATTAGACATTAGATCAGTAGAGAGTAGACATTTTGTTAGAGCAGAGAGATAGCTTAGCATAGCTTGTTAGCATAGCATAGTTTGGAGGAGAAGGAAAGTTTTCCCTTGAAAACTTTGTAAGAGATTGTTGTGAAAACTATCATAATAAAAAGAAGCATTCATTGGGTGAATTCGTCTTTGTTATGAGCAGCTAGCAAGATTTCTTCACCCCTTTTTCTTCAAGTAGCTTAGATTGGAGTAGTTTTCATTTTCATGCAAGTAGATGTTAATCGTGGGCTGTGGAATTTAATCAAGGCAGCTTTGTTTTAATCCATACCACTAGCAGCTTGCTAACAGCAAGTTTTCCTTGTGTGGTCAACTGGAAAACTTTTACAAGCTTAACTTCGGTTATAATTCACGTCTTGGCATGCATCGTCTTGATGGTGTCTTTATGTTGAATTGTGACTTGAACATTCGTTGCCGCTCCCTTGAAGATTGCACCGACTTTGTGTGAGTTGTCCAACTTGGGGTGAAGCAAAGTCTGGTTGAGGTCTACTGAGATTGATCCCATATTCCGCCTTAGAATATAATTTAGATCATCTAAAACTCTGCATTTATTTAAATTCAGTACATTCCTGGTTAGTTTTAGGAAAGTTTGTACTTTATTTCCAAATCATTCGCCTCGCTCACGAAAATCCCCTTCCAATCATTAACCTGTTGTCAACTGCAAACATTCTGAACAATTGTGTAAGTCCCCTTGTGTAAACAACAAATCACAACGAACCAACTGAGGGTATTCCATAGCATTTTCAGAACCTTGGAGTTGAACGTACGAACTTTCTTGCAATCTTAGCGTACGGGATTCTTTAATCAAGAGAGAGTGGAGTAGCCTTCGGATACTTTGTTCTGTTGATTGGTGCGGTCACAAAAATCACATCAACAGGTCGGATATTTCAATGTGCAACCTTCATTGGAAAATATTGCATGGAATAAAGAATTGCAACATGATACGGAGTTGGCATGTGCAAGATTTTGGTACTAAAATAATATTTTGCAGGATTTGAGTACTACAACATTATTTTGTTTAGTGTTGCTTCAAGTCCTTATTAGAAGCAGTTGGTCAATACATTGGCTGTGGCAGGTAAGAGGTTTAAGGCCCCAAGTTCTCATCAAAAGAATTTTGTTCAATGTGCTCATATGCTATTAATGTATTTTCACCCAATTTTCTAGCCTATTGGAAGGATTTTTTGTAGTTACTAAAGTCATATTTTGAGGAAGAACCAATTGTAGAAGGGTGAACAAATGCAGTAGAAGATTCACTAATTATGTCCATGGGATACATAGACAAGTATTGGTAAGTGACTCAGTAGCCATGGCACTAGATTGTGCAACAAAAGGTGAACGAGCAATTTCTATTATTTTAATAGGGCATGTCAAAGGATCACGATAAGCAATGTGTATGCTAGAAATCAGAGTAATTGTACAATGTTGAGTATTTGTCAATTTAAGTCGTATGATGGAGATAGTGAGTTGAAGGGATTGTACGATGAAGAAAAGGCATTTTTGGACAGACCATACAATGAGAACAAGTTAATGTTGGGAATAGAACAATGGTGGACCATAAAGTGATGGTGGAATCTACGACGGTAGTGGATTGTATGTCGATGGTGGACCCGACAACAATCGACTGTACAATGATGGTGGAGCCAATAGTGGTGGATTGTACGATGATGGTTGACCTAATGGTGCCAGACTATATAGTGACGATGGACTAGTTAGCAACAATGGACTTGACGGTGATAGATCGTATGGTGATGGTGGACCTGATAGAGGCAAGTTGTATGATGATGGACAAATTAGCAACAACGGTTGACTGTACAATGATAGTTGAATCGACAATGGTAGATTGTACGACGATGGTTGACTCAACAGTGGTAGACCGTACAATGATTGTGGTAGACCATATGATGATGGTGCAGTCAATGACAGTAAACTCGACAGTGGTAGACCGCACAACGACAATTGACTCGATAGTGGTACATTGTATAGTGACAATTGACTTGATGATGGTAGACTATACAGTGGTGGTGGACTTGACGGTGGGAAATGAAATATTAGGCCATACAATCCATGTATATAATTTTTTCACTTTGGATTTCTTTTCCCTTTTTTGCCCCATCTAATGTTCTTATTTTCTCTTTATTTTTTTCATCTTTATTTTGTGGCACTTTTTATTCCCTTTTTCCAGTCCTTCAATACTTTATGAGTTTTACTTAGTTTGCTCTAACCTCACCTTGATGTCATGTCAGAATATGCAACATAAATATGGTCCTTTGTAACATTTATTAGCACAAGTATTCATAGGTTCCAAATCAATTTTTTTTTCATATTATTATTTTGAGGCGTACCTTCATTAATTTTAAAATATTTTGTCAAGTTGGGTCCCTTTGTTGGAACCAAAACTTGTCTTTTGTGCATTTTGTACTATGAAAGGTTGTAACTCTTGCAAAGGCCAATATGGTGAAGAGTTGTGACTCCCTCAAACATAAAATATAAAAGGGAGATCATTTCATTTGAGGAGACCATTGAAGGAAAAAAATCATCAATTCATCAAGGAATATACATCAATCAATCAATTTGGAAATTAATTATTATTCTCAAAATGTAGCAAGGAAGAGTGGTGACTCATTTCTTGTGAAGAGTGGTGACTCCTTCAAGAAATGGATATAAAGGGCAAATAAGTTTATTGATAATGAAGGTTCATTCAAGCATCATTCAAACATTAACTTGTCAATCCATCAAGAAATATCAATCAGCAAAAGCAATCAGGAATCTAGTAAATTCATCAAGTAATCAGTTTTAAATTTGAGGAAGTGTCTTGCAAATAGGAAGGACGAAACCCCTTTGAAGTTCACAAAAGGATAAGGACGAAGACCCTTATTAGTCTTATCAAGTTTGGATGAAAACCCAAATCTTGGTCAAGGAGGACAAAAACCCTCCAAGGTGGACTAAGAGTTGGATGGTCAAAAACCCTTTCATGCTCTTGGCAAATTGAGGATGAAAACCCGATATTTCCATTGTTGAGTTAGGGACGGAAACCTCTAATTTAGCAGATTTGTAAGTATTTCCAAAGAATTCACGATATGATTGATTTTGGAGAATTGTGCTATGATTTTTTGATATTAATAGTATAATAAATTTCATAATTTTGACAAAGCCATAATCATTTTGATTTCACCTCTAAAGTAGATTTATAAGAGGAAATCATCAAGGAGAATTATAGCAGAAAATCAAGATGAGTTCTATTTTCCGAATTATTCATAGAACTAGAAAGTTGAATATTATAACAAAATTTCATTATTTTAGATAAAATTATATTTGTAAATATAATGCTCTTATCATTCTAAGTTAGAATTACGGTTTTAAGGCAAAGATTGGAAATGTTCTAGAAAGGGACATCACGCATTCACTGCTTGATTCTTTAAATTGATTAGATATATTTGATCCTTGTTTTCAATTGAGAGTGTCTTCTTTTTCCAATTATGTCCGACTTTGGCTACTACCAGCCAACCTCGACCTAACAATGCATTGTATGCTTTCTTTTGTAATGAGATGACCACAAAAATTAATACAAAGTCTCATGTCCCCCAAATTGCAACACTAAAATATAAAAATAACCAAACATTGAAATACAAATAAACAAATAAAATAAATAAAATTATAAAACACACACACAGACATAATTATAAAGAGATTAATATTATTATTATTATCTTATGTTAAATATGTATATAAATATAATTGTGATATAGATAATATTAATAAAAATATATATCAAACAATAACATAGTCACAAAGTTAAATCAATAAATATTAATAATTATATCCCACAAATAAATTAATATTAATAATCATCAAAATATTAATATTAATATTAAAAATTAAAATAACCCATAATAAAGCAATCAGCACCAAGCAAATATGTTAAATGCAGCCATTCACTAATATAATCCTTAGTTAATGGCAACGATTCAACAAACATGCCTATTCAAAGATATTTAAAGGAGTCTATAAACATGCAAAAAGGCATCGATGAAGGGAGGGGAAAAAAGGAAGGAGTATATATCAAATGCAGCAGGAATAATTAAATAAATAAACAGCAGATATGGGTAATAAGGGATGCAGCGATTAATGCATAAAGGCTGCAATTTCTTTCATAAAAATGCAGCCCTGAGTTAAGGGTAGAAGTATATACACAACAAATAAATATGAGGAGGTGCGATCAGTTTAAAAGAAGTAAGATCTGTTTATTAAAAAGCAGTAATTATGTGTAAAAGAAATGAATCCATTATTAAGAGGCAGTGGTTCATATTATTTAAAGGTCAGCACTTATGTTTATAGAAAATATCAATATTAGTATATTAAGGACATCTCCCTTGGAGGAGGCATGTCTATTGAGAAGTCGTGTCTTTCTTAAAGAGATTGTATTCTTTCAAAAGGAAGAAGATATAAAAAGGAGTAACTTATGAGGATATGGATCGGTGAGAAGATTGAAAATATTATTCAAAATCTTGAGAAGAGCAGATCTAATGTGTGTGCAAGATAAATGATTATATCACAAATATACCAACAAATGAAGAGCAGATTATGAAGACTTGATTTGCAGATTTTATGAAAGAATTGTGGACGAAGAATGAGTAGTGAAAGGAATAAAATGGAATGTGAATAAAGGAAGGAACATAATATGATTTGAAAGGAAGATTAAGAATAAGGAAATAAGGATCAGCAACTATGAGAGGGTATATATATATGTATATGTATATATAAAATATATATCTATATATATATGTATATTCATGCAAAGGACCTAAAGCCAAGATTTATCTTGTTTAAAATATTTAAGTGATAAAGTTACAGCCCCAACTACATTAAGCTTGTGATTCTAGGACAAGATTTAGGGTTTTCCAAAAAGGGGTCATTACAAGTGGTATCAGAGCATAATCCTGCCATCTTGTGGAAGAAAAGTCAAACAAGAGGTTACAAGACTTTGGAGATTCCTCATAGTCATACACAATAATATGAATTTCAAAACATTTGCAAGCATTTGAAGAAACAACCACCTATGACAAGTGGAAAAAGAAATGTATGGGGAACCAAGGCACTAATGCAATCAAAAAGACTTTACAAGAGTATTGCAAAGAGAGATAGCAATGAAGAACTCTTCTAGATATGCCACCTAGGAGGGGACAAGATGAGCCCACATGGGCCAAGGGGGTACTGCCATTGTCTCAACGGGTACTACCTTTGCGTCTAGAGGGGTTGAGCCAACAAGACAATGAAGACCTCTACTAGATACGCCACCCAGGAGGGGACCAGATGAGCCCACTTGGGCCAAGGGGGTACTTTCCTTGGGGGTATCTGAGGGTACTGCCTTTGGGTCTAGAGGAGTTGAGACACCAAGTGTCCTATAATGGCGATCATTGTGACCGATAATGGCGGTCATTGCGAACAATAATGGCAAACATTGTGTCCGATAATGATACTCATTGCGATCGATAATGGCGGACATTGCAACCGATAATGGCGGTCATTGCAACCTATAATGGTTGTCATTGCGACCAATAATGGAGGTCATTGCGACCTATAATGGAGGGCATTGCAGTGAAAGTCATAGTATCCTATAATGGAGAACTTTTTCTATAAGGAAGGACTAAGCAAACCCAAGAGGCTAAATCATAAGAGAAAGGGAAAGAGTTGGCATGATGGATCCGCAACTCCCCATCAAGTCATGCTTCCTATACTCTCTTATGGTTGAACCCTCCAAGGATATTAGGAAGCTTTACGATAGGCTTAATGAGGGTCTAGAGGTTTACTAACATTTAAATCTATTACTTATTAATATATTATTGGGGTGAATGACTATGATCTGCTAACTAGCATAATGACGGTGAATGATTCTAAACTGTGTGCTTGAGCTACTTGCTTGTGTGCTTGAGTTGGTTGTTTGCTTGCTTGAGCTACTTGCTTGTGTGCTTGAGCTGGTTGATTGCTTTCTTAAGCTACTTGTTTGCCTACTTGAGCTACTTGCTTGTGTGCTTGAGCTGGTCGGTTGCTTGCTTCAGCTACTTTTTATCCTGCTTGGGCTACTTGCCTGTGTGCTTGAGCTACTCGCTTGTTTGCTTGAGCTACTTGTCTATCTAGTTGAGCTACTTAGTTGTCTGCTTTAATTTTTGATTCATGTGGAGCTCATCATTGTGTTTACTTTATGCTTAAAAAACTATGGAAATGTTATGTTGTCTGTCAAAATGCTTATGGGGTTGGGAGGCACTAACAAATTAACTTATCTAACACTAAATTATTATTAGTATCCAAATGCAGTAATGAAGAGTTGTAACTATTGAAGTGACAATGTGTGACTCCCTCAAATTTGTGATACGAAAGGGCACAATACTCTTACAAATCTCAATGGTGATTGCTTGAGGACAAGCAATCTTGGGCGGGGTGGACTGTCATGTCCCCCGAATTGCAAATATAAAAATAACCAAACATTGAAATACAAATAAACAAATAAAATAAATAAAACACACACACACACATATATATATAAAGAGATTAATATTATTATAATTATCCCGAGATAATATTATAATTATAATCATCAAAATATTATTATTATTATTATCCTATGTTAAATATATATATAAATATAATTGTGATATAAATAATATTAATAAAAATATATATCAAACAATAACATAGTCACAAAGTTAAATGAATAAATATTAATAATATTTACAAATGAATAAATATTAATAATTATATCCCACAAATAAATTAATATAAATAATCATCAAAATATTAATATTAATATTAAAGTAACCCATAATAAAGCAATCAGCACCAAGCAAATATGTTAAATGCAGCCATTCACTAATATAATCCTTAGTTAATGGCAACGATTCAACAAACATGCCTATTCAAAGATATTTAAAGGAGTCTATAACATGCAAAAAGGCATCGATGAAGGGAGGGGAAAAAAGGAAGGAGTATATATCAAATGCAGCAGGAATAATTAAGTAAATAAACAGTAGATATGGGTAATAACGGATGCAGCGATTAATGCATAAAGGCTGCAATTTCATTCCTAAAATTGCAGCTCTGAGTTAAGGGTAGAAGTATATACGCAACAAATAAATATGAAGAGGTCAGATTAGTTTAAAACAAGTAAGATCTGTTTATTAAAAAGCAGTAATTATGTTTAAAGGAAATGAATCCATTATTAAGAGGCAGTGGTTCATATTATTTAAAGGTCAGCACTTATGTTTAAAGAAAATATCAATATTAGTATATTAAGGACATCTCCCTTGGAGGAGGCATGTCTATTGAGAAGTGGTGTCTTTCTTAAAGAGATTGTATTCTTTCAAAATGAAGAAGATATAAAAAGGAGTAACTTATGAGGATATGGATCGGTGAGAAGATTGAAAATATTATTCAAAATCTTGAGAAGAGCAGATGTGCAAGATAAATGATTATATCACAAATATACCAACAAATGAAGAGTAGATTATGAAGACTTGATTTGCAGATTTTATGAAAGAATTGTGGACGAAGAATGAGTAGTGAAATGTAATGTCCCCATTTTGGCCATTAGCTCTTCATTTGGTTTTAGCCTATTTCCAGAAACCCGTAGGCTTGTTTGAGGTAAAATCAGGGTTTCCTTCTTCGGAGGTTCTATGGCATTTCAGGGAGTTTACTATTTATAGTAAATTTTATTTTTAGCAGTATGCAATTTTCAGTCTTCAGGTCTTCATTTTCAGTTGGAGCAATTAAACGAGTTCAAGTTTTGGCTTCTGAAAACTTTATATTGGTGAATTTCATAAATAAAGGCATTAATGTTATAATTTGCAGTTGACCCCTTGGCCTAGGGAAATAACTTTATGTTCTTAAAAGGTGGAATTGAAGGGGGACGCCTTAATAAGAATTAAATATTAATAAAGTCTTTAATACCTTGAGGAAAAGTGGATGCCATTTTAATGAGGTGTTAATATTTTTTAAAAGTTTAGTGTTGCTTGAAGTGGGACGCCATCTTGAGTAATTAAAAGATATTTGGAAATTTGAAGAGTCCTTTGTGTCTTTTGGCATGCCTTGGGAGGAATTCGAAGAGACATCTCCTTTTCTATAAAAGAGAAGCCCTGCTCCAGCATTTGGTATCCATGAATTTTGCTAATGTTATGCTGTCAAAATGACAATTGAACTATTGCTTCGAGGAAAGCTTACCTCCAAGCCTCTTGTCCAATTTCGTGTTTGAAAGATAACACCTAGTTGGCCTTTTTGCTGCTTCTCAGATCAGACTAGCAGATTGAGCTCAACAGTTGAAGTTTTTGATGAAATTTCCAGTTTTGAAGTTGTTGATACAGTCACAGCTGAAAGTTGAATTTGTATACAACTTTGTGAGTAATTTTTATTTTGTTCTGGGCATTCGAGAATCTGATTTCTATGCTTTGGGCGACCCCTTCTAAAAGTTTCCAGATTTTTATTTTGAGTTGCTGATTTTTAATGACAAAATCGCCCCTCAAGGAGGGCCGTACCATTTTTGAAAGCATTGGAATTCTTGTTTGAATTATATGCTGAGTTTTGGTGCTGTTTTGTGATCTGTTTTTGGGCGCCTACCTCCTAGAAGGCTTCTACAAAAAACATCACTCAATTCGGAGGTAATTTGGTGAAGTTATGAGCATTTAATTGGTTTCACAGTTGTTGGTTATTCATTTCCAAAATTGTTATTTTACATCAGACTTGTTTAAGTTTGAATCTCCAGTCCTTTCTTCATCATTTATTGTTGATGTCTAATATGGAATCATCCAGTATCATGGTACATTGAATCTATTGTAATTTTCATGTAATTTGCAACTCTTTTTCCATATTGTAAGACTGTAAACAGTAGTACTGTTCCAGTCTTTTATTGCTGCAATTCTTTCTTTAATTTCACATTAGTACCCCTGGATGGTTTACCGCCAGTGTGGATAATTGGATTTGTATTACTCTTATACCCACTCTCAAGTGGTGAATCCCCACTCTTAAGTGGATGCTCGCCGCAACGGAAGAATTAGTTAGTATGAATTCCTATGGCTGGTTATCCGCCTAATTGTTTCAATTTCAATTAATAACTCTGTCATATGTTAGCACCTTGCCCTCACTGGGATCTTGAGTGCACATTCTTGACGTTGAGTTTGTTTCAGTTCAGTTGCATTCCTTTCTGTATCAAGTTGAAGCATAGGGATCCTCTGACCATATGCCCGCCCCTCTTCCTTAAGTGGTTTTAGGGCGCATTCTTGGTTAGAGTTGTTTTGTTAGAGGTTTTGATTGGAGCTAATGCTAATCAAGTTGGCCAAGTGCTGGTTTGTGTTGTGCAATTCAACGAAAAAATTGGTTAGCATATTTCATGAAAGGAATAAAATGGAATGTGGATAAAGGAACATAATATGATTTGAAAGGCAGATTAAGAATAAGGAAATAAGGAACGACAACTATAAGAGGGTATATATATATGTATATGTATATATAAAATATATATCTATATATATATGTATATTCATGCAAAGGACCTAAAGCCAATATTTATCTTGTTTAAAGTATTTAAGTGATAAGTTACAGCCCCAACTACATTGTTGTACCCAAAATAAATTTTGGCTTCAATAAGGCATTTTTTAAAAAATGATCTAAATCATGTAAAATTGTTGTCAAATGTCCATTTTAGGTCAAACAAAACATAGGCTTTTTGTGGGTTTATGTCAAGGAAGATACTTGCAAATTTTTAAAAATTTGAAAATTAGGGTTTCGTACCCTTGTTTTTAGGAAAACCCCTAAAAATAGGACCTTTCCAGAATTAGTTGAAAATGATTTTGATAGGATAATTTGACTTCACGATCACACTGGTCAAGTCAAAATAACCAAAGCTTTTGTTTTACTCTGGTGGATCTACTTCATTTTTTCAAGAGAAAAGCTAGGACCTCAGTGGCCATTAATGGCAGATGGCTAGTATCAGGTATCAAAAGCTAAGCCTCAAAAGCTTCAAGGAAGAATTCATGGCAAAAGATGCTCGAAAAGATGCTTCGCGACGGAGGGGATTTTCAAATGTTGAAAAATGCTAAAAATTTTCTAAGTCTGGAAGATGCATGCCCTACTACAAGAAAGAAGCTACGCAGTCAATGCCTTGGTGAATTTTTCAAAGCACCCGTACACGCAAAATGGTGAGAGCAATTGCAATGGAGAAAGCGTTCACGACGTCAACAACGGTGATTAACCCAGTCAAGCATCACGATGAACGCAAAGCGCAAGGAATGTTGGAAGCTTCTTAGATCATGCACACGCAACGACAAACGTGATCAACACATCAACAGCGGCGACGATGCAATCGACAAACACGTGAACAACTGGTGTTGGTTTTGTATGCGGACGGAAAGCGTGGTTGACAAATGGTGATCGCGGTCAATGTAGTCGACAATACAGTAAACTCGAAGCTCGAGAAGGATGAAAATCATCAAAAATGACTAACTTTGGAGCCCACTGCACCCCTGTAGGCCAGGGGCACCCATGAATTCAAGAGGCCAACTACAATTGTTAACAATTGCAAAACCGGTCGTCCTCTTTAGAATTTTGGTAGCTTTTTGATGCATCGTCAAGAAAGTCCATCGGATTCATCAATCACTGGAAAATGGAGGTGGAGACAAAAGATGTTGAAAGCAAGTCATCAAAGACGACAGTCAATTAGGGAAAAAGTGCCCCTGTAGCCCAAGGGTGCCCAAGAAACAAAGCTATCAGATGCCAATCTTTGGATTGGCAACCTCCAGATGATCTCCTAGGATTTAGCTCAGCTTCACTATGGATCCAGTAACTAACTCACGAGACATATCAAACGACGACAGTTGTTGATCATCCGAGCACGTGAAACAGAGAATGAACATGAAAGCAAAAGAGCCCTTTTGACCAAAGGCGCCCATCATTCTGGGCAACCAAATGAAGTTTTCAGCAGCTGTTTTCTACAAGGCATCTACTCAGCATCCTTTCAGCTTTGCAATCAATCCAGTTGCAAGCTCACAAGACCTATCAAGCGTTCGCAGATGAAGATCAAGCATAAAACATTGGAGGCAAAGGCAAATTGAAGGACATGAAGAATTGACTAAGTGTCAATGAAAATGCACCTACCTAGAAATAGATGCCCAACCTTTTGGGCAATCAGATGTTGCTTTCGAGTGTTGTGACTTCCAGGAAGACCTCTTCCATTTTGATCAATCTCTACGATAAAATCATTAGCATATTCAACGAAATAGTCAAACCTTCGGCGACAGATCAAACTCAAGTTGTTCGTGAAGGGTTTCAAAATGCAAAATGTACCTCAAAACGACAAAAGTGCCCTTGTAGGCTAGGTGCGCCTAGAAGTTTCAACCTCACTAATCAGTTTTTAGAGCTTGCACATACAGTCATCCTTTCCGGAGTGTTTCCATCTTCGCGATAGATTGAAGATCCCATTCACAAGATTTGTTAGTCACCGACAACTGCTAAATGAAGAACAAAGGGTCAAATAGAGAAAATTGAAAAGCATCCAAGAAGTTGGCTAACATTGGCAGAAATATGCACCCTTTTGGGAAAAGGCGCCCAAGAAATTGAACCATCAGATTCAGTTTTTAGGGTTGGCAACTCCCAAGAACATCTCTTCAAAGTTGATCCAACTCTGTTGTGAATCTGTCAATAAGGCTTGAGGATTGATCAAGCAACCAAAATCAGGGGTCAAATAGAGGCATTTCATCATAGAAAAAGGGTGAAAATCTTCAACTCTCAAGAATTGGATGCCTAAAGTCAAACTAGGCCCAAGTTGACTTAAGATATTTTAAAAGCTTCTTCATGCCCAAACGTCCCAAAATGGGTAGAGATGATTTTGTTAACTGCCAATCACGGAGGTGATTCCCCGAATCATGATTTGGATGCCCTAATTGATACTTGCAACTCCAAATTAATATTATCAAAGCCTAGGTGTCCATTCTTCATTATTTCTTGCAAGTTGAAGAGCTCAAACACAAATATTTTCTCTCTAGCATCATTTGAAGGATCTGACAGAAGCCATTGACAACATTCATGTTTTCAAGAACAGGTTGCACAAAGGAATAGATTTTCTTGAAGATTCAGGGCAGCAACTTATAACTTCTAGCTTCTCCCCACATATTTCTTCTAGCTTCTCACCCTCACATTTATTCTATTCTTGTCTTTAGATTTTCTTGCATGTCCAAGGAAACGATATATTTTCACAGATCTGGTCTTCTGGGTATGATCAACACAACAGATTCAACAAAACCCACATGCTAGATTCTTCCAGAGAAAGTTGCCCCATTGCCCCTTTTTTAGGGTTTTCTGAAAAAAGTCAATTTCAAAAAACAAACAAACTAGGTTTGTTCATCTTTGAAGCGCCTGCAATACCCATGTGTTAGATTTTTTTGGGAAAAATAAGCTTCTGCTGCTTCTAAAACTTCTACCCCGAGGGGTTCTTGCATGTACAAGGAAAAGTAACTTTTTTGGAATTTTTGGCATTCTGGGTCCATTTAAAAAATTATTCTCAACAGAACCCATGTCTCAAAAATTTTCATAAAAATTACCCCTCGGCGATGCTATTTTTAGCCATTGCAGAAAAGTTGTTCGAATAGTATCATGTGTCCATTCAATCTTCAAGGTTTTTAGAATGCCATTCTCTCAAGTTGAATTCAAGGCCAAATCGATCTTGCTTCATGATTCCTTGAGGATGGCTGACACCTACCTGCATCAAGTGCACCCGATGGTTGTTTCAGACAATTTGACAGGCGTAGTCACTCAAATTTCGCATGGTTTCATACCTCGTATATGTGATAGCCTTTCAAGGCCAGTTTAGAGGGTTGAATACTGTTCAAATTCTGGGTGCGCAGTAAGCTCATAAGCATTTCTCACGGCTAGAGTGTTCACAATCAAACTTCGCAGTTTCATCATGCAACACTCTTTCATTGAGAAGAATCAAGAAATAGGATAGATTAAAAGTTCGCCTAGTTGTAGTTAAGATCTGTAGAAACCAGAGAAAACCTTAGCTGCAACGCATTGTGTTTTATCACCCTTGTGCCCTGCCGCTGAGTAAAAAAGAAAGGAACTTAGTTCATTTTACTTTTACGCAACCATCAGCAAAAGAGGGAGCTTCCCCTCCTAATTTGAAGAGTAGTTAATTTTGTGCATAGCTGTCTGTTTCCAATAAGCACTCCAATAGTGCTAATTGAAACGCCAACATGCATTAAGCTTGTGATTCTAGGACAAGATTTAGGCTTTTCCAAAAAGGGGACATTACAAAAAGTTTGAGTTCCAATAAGTACCTTTGGGGATATTAAAATTCTAAGCACCTTCATTCCTTGTTGGTCTGCACCCACCAATCTAAAATTTAGGGGCTAGATGGACGGCTTACCCATACTTTTCCAAATATCTTCCTAAAGTACATTCACACCATAGTCACCATCAATAGATGTATTTGTGAGAGTCCTTTGAAGGATCTTTGTTGTACCCAAAATAAAAAATTTGCTTCGTTAAGGCATTTTGATAAAAATGGATAAAATCTTGTAAATTTGTCATCAAAAGTCAACAAAAGTTAAAAGTCTGAAAATAGCAATTGTCTATTCTTAGAAATTTCTGAATGACAAACGAAGCATAGGGTTTTTGTGGGTTTATTGTCAAGAGGATACTTGCAAATTTTTGAAAATTTTGAAATTAGGGTTTTAGGGCCATATTTTTAGAAAAACCCTAAAAATAGGATCTTTCCAAAAATGGCTCAAAATGATTTTGATTGGTTTATTCTTCGTCACGATCACACAGGTCCAGTCGGAATCATGAAAAAGTTAGTTTTGCTCTGGTGGGTCTATTTCACTTGTTTAGAAAAAAAGTTAGGACCTCTGAGGTCATCAATGGAGGATGGCCAAATACTAATACTAGGTGTCAAAATCTAAGCTTCAAACGCTTCAAAAAATAATCTTTGGCGAAAGATGCTCGAAAAATGGCAAACAACAGAGAGGAATTTCAAAAGTTGAAAATTGCGGAAAATAAACTAAGTCTGGAGATGGACGCCTTACCTCAAAGAGGGTGTCTAGGCTTCAATGCCTTGGAATATTTTTCAGTTTTTGTTTGTCACACATGCAACGCAGTCAACGCATTCGTGTCATCAACAAAGATCTACGGAAAATAAACTAAGTTTGAAGATGGACGCCTTACCTCAAAGAGGGTGTCTAGGCTTCAATGCCTTAGAATATGTTTCAATTTTTGTTTGTCACACATGCAACGCAGTCAAGGCATTCGTGTCATCAGCAAAGATCTATGGAAAATAAACTAAGTCTCGAGATGGATGCCTTACCTCAAAGAGGGTGTGTAGGCTTCAATGCCTTAGAATATTTTTCAATTTTTGTTTGTCACACATGTAACACAGTCGACACATTCGCGTCATCAACAAAGATGCTCAACGCAATCAATGTAGTCGACATCACGATGAACGCGAAGCACAAGGAGAGTAAAATCATTGAAAATGACTGCCAAATGAAGCCAAAAGCGCCCCTACAGGCCAAGTGTTCCCATGAATTCAAGGTTCTAAATGCAGCTGTTGGGATTTGCAGTTTTGGGGGTCCTCAAAATTCTTCCAGCTTTGCGATGATTCCAACATCCAAATCATGGGATTGGCCAAACACTCACAAATGAAGATCAAACCGAAAATGCTAAAAGTCGGCAAACTCAAAATTGATGGAGTCTGAAGAGCAAAAGGGGCCTTGTAGGCTAGGGGCACCCAAGAATTAAAGCATTTAGAAGTCATTTTCAGAGTTCGCAGTCTCCAAGCAATTCATCCCAGTTTCAGTCTAGCTTCGTAGTGAATCCATCTACCAGCTCAGAAGACTTGTCGAACGCCACCAAATGAAGATCGAACGGACACCCAAAATGAAGGAAAAGTTGAAAACCATGAAAATTGGCTAACATTGAGCAAAAATGCACCCTGCTAGCAAAAGGCTCCCAACCTTTTGGAGCACCAAATGCAGCTTTCAGGTTTCACAACTCCCAAGTCCTCAGTTAATCAGGCTTTGTGATGACTCCGTCAGCAAGTTCACCGGAGCAGTCAAACATCCAACAATGAAGGTCAAACTAGAGCATTTCATCAAGGGTTACAAAGTGAAAATTGTGTCTCAAAAACACAAAAGCGCCCTTGTAGGCCAAGGACGCATAGGAATTTGAGCCTCCTAAAACAATTTTTAGAGCTTGCGAAGCCAGTCATCCTTTCTGGAATTCTTCCAGCTTCGCGATGGATTCAACATCCAGTTTGCAGGAATCATCAATCACCGACAATTGTAGATCGAAGCACGGGGGGTCAAATTGAAGAAATTGAAAATCATCTGAAATGGGTTAACACTGGCAAACAAAAGCACCTTATCTCAAGAAGGCACCCAAGAATTCAAGCCATCAAAATCAGTTTTCAATGTTTGCAGCTTCTAGGAACATCTCATATTTGACCATGCTTTGCAATGAATCTGTCAGCCAAACCTCAAGATCAATCAAACGTCCTGAATCAAGGGTCAAATGGAGGTAGTTTATCAAAGAAATTTTGAAAATCTTCAAAAACATTCTAACACTGGCAAGGTGGCGTCCAAGTCAACTCCAGGTATAGATTTTGAAGACTTTCTCATGCCTTAGATGTCCCAAAATTTGGGGGATTCTTCCAATTGACAGCCAATCATGCCAGATAACTCCTAAATCAAGGTTTGGATGCCCTAACTGATGCTTCCACCTCCAAATGATATTTAACAAGTATCTAGGTGTCCTTTTCATTATTTTTGCAGGTTGACTCCAAACGCCAAACACAAAATTTTATTCTCTATGGCATTTGAAGGATCAAAAGACATGGATTTTCAACGTTCTTCGTATTTTCAAGATCAAGTTGCACAGAAGGATGTTTTTCCAAAGTTCACATCTCCAGGCATCATTTTTCAGCAGCAACAATTCATAACCTTCAGCTTCTAGCATTTTGTGTTCACTTCTTTTTCAATCTTCTCTAAGATTGAAAATTTTTCCCACAATTTCTTCTACTTCTATCTTAGGTTTCCTTGCATGTTCAAGAAAAATCAATCTTTTCACAAATCTGACCTTCTGGATTCATTTTGCACAAGATTGGCCACAAAACCAACATGCCAAATTTTTCCAAAAAAGTTGCTCCGCTACCTCCACTTTTAGGGTTTTTGAAAAAATCATCTTTTTCAAAAACTGACATTTTGGGTCTACTCAGCACACAGGCGCCTACAAAACCCATGTGTCAAAATTTCTCTAGGAAAAGATTGCTTCATTGCCTCTACCTCTAAGGGGTTCTGGCATGTTCATGGAAAAGTCATTTTTTTGAAATATTACGTTCTGGGTCCATTCAAAAAGATATTCTCAACAAAACCCACATCTTAGAATTTTTCGTAAAAACTATCTATCAGTGAAGCTATTTTTAGCCTCTATGAAAAAGGTGTTCAAGTATAGTCGTGTGCCCAGTCATTCTTCCAGTTTTTCAATATGCAATTCTCTCAAGTCGAATTCAAGACCAAATCGGTCTTGATTCATGATTTCGTAAGAACACTCGACACTGACTTGCATCAAGTGCATCCAGTGGTTGATTTGGACAAATTGACAGGCGTAGACACCATCATACTCTAGAACTTTGAATAATCTAGGTTACTTGAGGTAGCATCTTTCCCCATCTCGGCACAGAATATCGAATTTGTAATCGCTTGTGTAAAGCATTACAACCCTACTTCACAGGAAATCAAGTTAGTAGATGGGCAAACAATTTGCAACCTCAAGCCAAAGGACATTGAAAGGTATCTTTCTATTCCACTGTGTGCAAACAACTTGTTTGTGTCAATTGAAGAATGCAAAAAGGCATTTAAGACGCAAAAGGAACAATGTCAAAAAAGAATGGTAGAAAGGTGGCTCAAAGAGAAGCAAAACAATTTGCCAAAGAACGTTGTACATGGGGAATTTAGGGATGAGTATGCAATTATGATTACTCTACTCAACCATGTCATGGGTCAAGCAGAAGTGCACAAGTTTCAGCCATGGATGTATTACATCATGTCTCAACTTGTCAACAACAAAGAACATTACGACTGGCCTGCTTTGATCAACAACACTCTTAACAGCCAGATGACAAGATTCTTCAAAGCCCACGAATTCCATATGGTTTCATATCTCGTATATCTGATAGCCTTTCAAGGCTAGTTTAGAGGGTTGAATATCGTCGGAACTCTGGGTGTGCAGCTAGTTCATGAGAATTTCTCACAGCTAGAATTCTCACAATCAAAACGACATTTCAAGCGGGTAAATGACCTGTTCCTAATGCACACAGTGAGGGATCTTGATCACGAGTTACATATATGCATTTTACTAGAAGCCAGATTAGCAATGGCAGATTGGACCGATTGGTTCATCCAATTCCCCACATTTACTTGCATTTGTGTATATGGTTTCTCAAGTAGTCCAACCATGTTACCCCGTTATCCATCAAATAAGGTGGTATTCATGGAGTTCTTAAGGCAATTGCACGAGCTACACACTTTTCTGCATAATAAATGCAAGTCTGCTACCAGCTTTCCTTTTGAGATGGGTATTTACAGGTGCAAATCAACAGCTGACACCAAGTCAATGAGCAATGAAATGATGAAGCTTAATCTTAAGTTTCTCATAGAAAGGTGCTCATATGATCCTTGGGGTCTTTTGGCAGCTCACCTTGGCAACAATTCATCACATAAACCTACCATGGAGTATTATTGGTTTAGCTATGAAGATGAGTTCAAAGTGCATAGGCGCAATTATAGCAGATTTACTCTTCCACAGATCGTTGATTTCTTATCAAAGGATGTGGAAGGTTTATTAGATGATGATGGTGAAGTCATACTTCCCACATATTTCAGAGATCAAATTGACTTGCAACTACTTCGATCCATTAATTGGTGTTCCAAAGAGAGCACCTCTATTGAGGAAAGGACAAACAGGGTTGTAAGGCACAACAGGCTATTCCTAGATAGCAAGAAGACGTGGAAGGTAGTCACTCCAATTACAAAGCCGCCACCAGTTACCACCACACTACCTTCCATTTCTAAGTGGAAAGCCAGAGTGAAAGCAATGCTTCATCCTCCAAAGGGTTCAAAGAACAAATAGAATTTCAGGACCTCATCCGTAGTAGCTTCAACGATGACCCTGTTGACTGCAAGATGAGTCAAGTTGCAGAGATGTCAGCAAGATTCGATGAGGCAGCTGAAGGGAGAAGAAATTTTCAGAATCAGGTTGGGGATGGCAAAGTGATGTTGCAAAGGCATTACGTCATTCAGAAGAGTATCAATTGTCCAAACGCAGAGGCAATTAACAACTTCCTAGAGGACTTGATCGCTCAAGTTGCTGATGACGAGTAGACTATTTGTTGAGGCTTACCACACTTTCCAAAGATAGAATTTAGAATAGTAGTTAAACTTGACGCGTTTTCCAACTTAACTCATTGTCCACTTTTCATGCATATCTATCCTTGTAGATATTTCTTGTACAGTTGGAGTTAGTTTTAGTTTTAGAATTAGTTAACTGAGGTAGTCTTTCCAGTTAACTGTTAGTTACCTTTGTTTAGACATAGGAATAAATCTTGTTGATTGTCAAGAACTAATTGTTAACACAAGGAGATTTTAGGGTTCCTTACTCCTATGTTTGTCTATAAATAAGAGCAACCTTGCTTATTGTATTTTAACTATTATTACTATAACAAAATTGTTGTGCCCTTGTGCCTTCAAGCTTTGCTAGTCAATATTCATTCACTTTGTTCAATGTATTTTGGTTGATCATATGCTGTATGTTTGTCTTCTTCATACAATTTGCTGTCCCAAAATGTGTAATTTGTTGGAAAGTTTTGAAGAAATAAATCATATGCCCGCCCTTGCTTTGATCCAAATTTTGAAGATCTTTTCGTGATATTGTTTTTTTCATAATCTTTATTTCAATCTACACCTCAAAAGAGCAATGAGCCTTGGGGGGATTTTAAAAGCAAGTTTGTCGTTTAATGTTATGTGTTTATAATCTTTATTTCGGTCTACACCTCAAAAGTACAATGAGTCTTTGAGGGAATTCTGAGATCAAGTTTATCGTTTAATGTTTACTTTCATAAACTTTATTTCAGCTCACATATGAAAGAGCAATGAGCCTTCAGATGTGTTTTGGAGACAAGTTTGTTTAAGTTTTGTGTTTACCAAAATCATTCCCCGTTACTTCTAAATCCTCTTGCTCTGAATTTACTTGAGGAGATAGAAGTGTTATAAGTTTAGGCCTAGTTGTAGTTGAAGTTACAAAACCAGAGAAAATCTCAGCTGCAACACAAAGAGTTTTATAAACCTTGTGCTCTCAGCTGAGATAAAAAGATAGGAATTTAGTTTAATATTCTTTTTACGCATAATCAGCAAAAGAGGGAGCTTCCCCTCCTAATTTTAAGAGCAGTCTAACTGTGCATAGCTGTCCGTTTCCAATACGTGAATTGAAACGCTAACAATCTTCATGTGCACCACTTTTGTTTTCTTTGTCATGTTAGCTGTTAGTAACATAGGATCGATCACTTGGTCTCCTAACAATGGGGGTTCGTATATTGGGTCTTCATATTCTCTAGATTCTAAATGGGCCATCTTATTTTTCTCGGATATAGTATTGGTCATTACATTTTGGAGTTCAAAAATAGTTTGTAATAAATCCACTACTTTAATTGGTACAGTAGTTTGAAGCACTTGCCTTGCAATAATTTTATCAGATTGTAATTGATTTGTTACCATACTTACATTTGCATTTGAGTGACATTGTTTGTTAGCCATAATTCTCTGCTTTGGCTCTTGCTTCACGAAGTCTCTTTTTTTGTACATGGGTCTAGGTACACAACCTTCTTTGTATGGGCTCTAGTAATGGCCAATGCTTCATTATGCCTTTCTACATCAATCGTGTTGATACTAGCATTTTTTTTGGACATCCTGCATTTTCATGGTCTCTAGGTCCACACCATTTGCATAGTAATCCCATTGCACTTTTTTTTTTATAGTAGTCTCTTGCAAAGTTCCCTCATTCGTTATATTGCCGACATTGTACAATGGGACAACCTTTAGAGTCGTACTATATCCAACTTCGACCTCCCTCTCTTTGATTTCTATAGTTTCTTGGAGATGCATTATTATTCTATATAGCTTCGATGGGGTGCTAGGTGGAGTGGATTGCTCTCCTTGTGTGAAGAGCACTTGCATGCTCCTACTCAAATTGTATGGCATTCTTTGATCAAATGACCCATAACTTGTCAAATGTCACAAAACATTTTTTTAGGACAACTATTTTTGATGTGACCTTCACCTTTACATTCCTTGCACAAAAGTTATTTGCTTTTTTAACTAGTTTCTCTTTTTCCTTTAGTTCCTTCATCATCTACATCATGCTTTGCCACCAATTTACTCACCTTGCAGAGTATATTAGCTACATTGCCCAACCTTATGTGCGTGTTTGTAAGTAAGAGGTGGTTAGATGGTACTTATTATGGAAAGGTTGAAGCAGGGAGGATTGTGAAGACCATTTTCGATGATAGATTTGCCAAAGTCTTGGAGGAGATCATCATGGAGGAGTCATAGGGGAGTTTTTGCCAAGTCTTGAGTTTTTAAAAACTTAGATTGATGATATCCTCCATGACTTTAGCAAATCTATAATAAAAAGTGTGTCCATATCTGCATTTTCTCCCCCACCTTGGAATATATGAAATAATGATGGATATGTATCTTCTAATCAACCTTCCTAAGATTTCTTCTTTCCAGAGTGCCCATTCAAGTTGACCTTATTTTTCCTCTATTTCAACCTTTAGGACATTTTGGGACATGATCAAACAATATCTTAAGCACTAAGATTATCTTAATCGCAAAACCACTTGAGATGGATAAGGTCCACATAGCAAATCCAAATGGCAACTGACTGGATATTCCTTACCAAAGCTGGTTCCTTTATACATGGCCTTCATAGGGCCTGATTCAACTAACATGACTAAATGATACTGCAGGCTAAGTACTAATTAATCTTTGACAACATCCATTAGATGTATGACAAGCACATTATATGAGTATTCCCCTTAGCCCTACATGACCTGCATACAGTTGCTCCATAACATGAGTACTTCCCCACATAATTTGAATAAAGTGCATCATATGTTCCTTCCCTGAAAACATGCTTTGATCCTAAAGCATTGACAATCTATAAACTCTAGAGGGTTGTCTGTTCTTCCAAATGGAAGCAATTTGGAATTTGAGATCTTAAAGTGTTTTTTTGAAAATCCATTCTTGCAAAGGGGTGGGTGATGGGGACTGACCTTTTGCCTAAGGCTCTGTAAACCTTATTTCTAGGTTCTCCTTTATTAAGGACCTCATAAATTTTTAAGGTGCTCGAAAAACAAATTTGGATAAATCAAGAAAAAGGATTGCATTGATTGTAGGTAAATTGACGGGGTTTGCTTTACTTCTGAGCTTCTTCATTAGGTAGAAACCGTGGGACAAAAAAAAGAAATTATAGAAGGTAAATGTAAGCAATCTTCTTGTGGGCTTTCATAGGGGAGTCATACAGAAATTGGCATCTTTGGCTGTGACCTAAAAAAGTCTTTACCTTATCTTTAGATTTTTGTTGCTAAAATGGTTGGAAGTATTGCAGATATAAACATCAAAGCATGGAACTTCTTCATTCAGATCAACAGCCAACGTTTGTTGATTGTTTGAAGCAATAAATGGTTAGGATCCATCAGAAACTGATTAAATCTAAATTCTTTAGAAGTTAGGAGACAAGGGAATACATAAAGGTATAGTTTGTGAGTAAAGTTTAACAAGTTTATGTGGCAGACAGTTCATAGATTTTTCATGACTGGAAAACATCTTTGGTAATAAAGCACCCCCAACCATCTCATTTGCACAATGACCACTAAACATCTTTGGCAATAGATGATTCATGTTCCTCTTAATTGCACAATGATCTACTTGATCACATTGTTGATGACTTTTCCTATCTTGGTTTCTTCTGTGGTAGACTTTGGCCTTATGCATTTTTGGCATCACTAATACAGATTTTTTTTTTTCCACCAGATAAACTGCTCAAGTGGATCTTTTGCTATGAGAGTTTGGGTTCTAGAGCATTATTTTCCTTTCAACGGATGATTGCTTTTTGAAAATCATAATGCTCAATATGAAAGTAAAGGAATATTAGAGCAAGGGTCATGCTTAAGATAGAGAGCCTTGGGGAATGGTAATCAAATAGTGCAGGGAAGCTGATATGTTGTCCTAGATAGAGTCAAAAAAGAGAAAAGGTGACTTAGTATGAAAAGCAGTGGTCCCAATTCCAAAACCTTTTGTAAACATCAATATTTTAGAGAAATCAGATATTATATGGCAAATTTCAGCCACAAGAGACTGTTCACCTAAGGCTATACTTTTAAAGAGAATTCATGTCATGGTAAATGATCTCCAAGTCAAAAATCTTGTCACTGGGGCATTCTTTTCCGTATCCAATCTTATGAATATAAGGACAGAACAGGTTCATTGGTATTGATGCTTATTCTGGTTGTGTCATTGAACTTGGTTGTTGGTCCTCAAGTGAATACTTAAATTATGAGTAACAATCCACTCTAGGTTTGGTTGGTTGGGACATCATTATAGACAATTATAATTAAAAACCAGGTACAAAGAATATTTAACTTTGTTAATATGAATCAGAAGATAGAAGTTTAACCCTAACTCACATGGTTGGCATGGAATTCTAAGCCTTTTGTGAGTGATAGAATAAAACTATTGGAGAACTTGTATAAAGAGTACTGATTTTATAGAAAAACTTGTGATGTGCATTCCAATACATTATCCTGTTGTATTTTGTTGACAGCCTTGTTGATACTTGACATTCATGGATCACTAGAATACATACCTTGGCAAATCATGTGTGGATTACTTTATTCATGCAAGAAATGCATTGCTTGGACTTTAGAAGGCTATGAAAGGGGAACGAAGAGCGATTTCCTTAAGGCCAACTTGTCTGAATGTATTTATTGTCAGAGTCATATAATACATGTTTATGGAGATTTGGAAAAAATGTTTAAGCAGAATATCTGTTCATGGACTCAGGTAATTAAAAATTCAGCATGGAGAGAGAGACATTTGGGAAAGCTTCAAGGTCTGTCTAGGCGTGAAGCACCAGTTTTAGAGCCAAAAGCTTTTCAGGCTCTTACTTCACATAGGGAGGATCAACCAATTCCTGTAAGTGACTTTACAAGCATCTGCTACCTTTTGTGCATGAATACGTATTATTAATTGATAACAGGAAGATATTTGAGCCATCTACTTTTTGGCAATTACTTAAAATTGTTTTGCCTAGTATTTATGTTACATAATTTTTAACTTTTTATAGATGCTGCTCCTCAAAGTCCTTGAATTTAGCTTGAAATTGAATTTTTATCTTTTAGTGAGCTTTAGAATACCTTAATCACTTCTTTGAGGTGCCAGACATGAACTGGTTAACATACTGATCAACATTTCTTTGGTCCTCTGTAGACATGGCTGGAATTTTTCTTTGGTTCTTTTTCATGGCTAATAAAAGTAAAGTATGATAAATAAATCACACTTAACATAAGAATGAACATTTATGCTACTTATTTATCTTACAATGCTTCTAAATTTTTATGAAAGGTTGCAAATGAATGTCAGAAGTTAATTTTGCAGCCCAAATGTAGGGACTGTTCTCGGGGATTATTAATGGCCACATATATCATCCTATGAATCTTGAAATGATACATAATGTTAACTCAAGGAGATTTTAGGGTTCCCTACTCCTTTGAGTGTCTATAAATAAGAGCAACCTTGCTCATTGTATTTTAACTTTACTTCATTTTAACAAAACGCTGAGCTTGAGAGCCTTCAACTTTGTTACATAGTATATGTTCTTAAACCATACTTGTGATAACGAAAGGCTAAGCTAGTTTGGCTTGCTTTCTTGTCGTTCATGTACTTGTGTTCAATCTTTGTCAAGTGTATTTTGGTTGATCGTATCTTGTATGATTGTCCTCTTTCATACCATTTGTTGTTCCAAAAGTGAAATCATTGATTGAGTTTGAGAAAATAAATCAAAAGAGCAATGAGCCTTTGATCCAAAGTTTCAAGAGCTTTCAATATTTGTTGTTTCCATAACCTTTGTTTCGATCTACACCTTGAAAGAGCAATGAGCCTTCAAGGGAATTTGGAGATTTAGTTTATCGTTTGTTGTCTTATCCTTATGATCTTTATTTCAGCCTACACCTTGAAAAGAGCAATGAGCCTTCGAGGGAATACTAAGATCTAGATTGTTGTTTGATGTTTTACTTTCATGAACTCCTTTTCAGCCTACATTTGAAAGAGCAATGAGCCTTCGGATGCATTTTGAGAACCAGTTTGTCTAAGTACCCAAATCACTCCCCATTACTTCTAAATCCTCTCGCTCTAAATTTACCTGAGGAGATAAAAGCGTTATAAAGTAGGCTTAGTTGTAGTTGAGATTACGAAACCAGAGAAAACCTCAGCTGCAATGCTAAAGAGTTTTATAAACCTTGTGCTCTCAGCTGAGTTAAAAAGATAGGAATTTAGTTTACATTCCTTTTTTTACACAAAATCAGCAAGAAAGGGAGCTTCCCCTCCTAATTTGAAGAGCAGTTTATCTGTGCATAGCTGTCCATTTCCAATACGCACTCCAAAGGTGCGAATTGAAACGCCAATAGTTTTGAACCCATTTTTTGATCTAAATTTCAGATTTGAAGTGCCAAAGACCTCTTATGCATTTTCTATCTTGGGCGACCAGATCTAGGGTCTTATTGACATCATTTAAAAGTGGTTTCAGAATTTTTGAAGCTGTCCCTGATTTTATATGAATTCTCCTCCATTTTTGGGCAATTAGGGTTTTGGAATTGCAGATTTCAATCTTAGATTCAGTATTATTATTTTAGATTGTAGGAGCTAGGGTTTGGAGACTACATTTGGCATCTTTTGGACCTATTTCAGCCTAGGGTTTCTAGGGTTTCATGTTTTCCCTAGCTGATTTGCATTGGAGAGGTTTTGGTTATTGCTAAGGCATCATTTTGGAGTTTCATTTCTAGATTTGCTTTGGAGGAGTTGCTGGTCTGAAAATACAAAGACAATCTATCCATTTCTAGCCATTGTCTTCTTCACATCATTGCTCATATTGTCTAATATTCTTCATTGTAATCGGATATCTTGCCTTGTCAATAAACTTTCTTTGGTGTGAAAATCAGATTTAAATATCTTGCTGTTGTACTCAGATCAGAACTTTGCTAAGTCTGATATACTTTTCTTTCAAGGAGAAATAAGAAGCTTTCATTGTTCTTTCTTGTTGTGTTTTAGTATATATTTGTATGATGTTATTTTATACCATTGCACATCAAAACATAAAGCAAAATCATCAAACAAATATCCAAAACCATCAAAAAATTCAGAAAATCAGATTTCAAGCAAAGTGTTTGATGAAATGCCAACAAGCCTAAATTGAAAATTTAGGGAAGAATAGGAAAGGGTTCTTATAGTGGTATCAAAGCCTTGATCCTGCCAGCCTAGAGGGTTTAGATTTATCATATGGAGCTACACAAAGTTGGTCCACACAAGTACTTTACTTGTAGAAGAGCATATCAGCAAGAGAATCCAATTGTAGGTGCACAATAGGACACGATGGGTGATAGAAGAGGTGGTAGTCCACCAAGGCATGAAGCTGATGATGATGACAAAAGAGAAAGAGAAATCCTGAGAGGTATTGCAGAAGGGCAGCAGCATTTGGCTAATGTTTTGCAACAACTTACAAGAGCCATACAGCAGATGAACATTCCTAGAAGGCAAAACCGTGAGCAAGAAGATAATGAAAGTGGAGTTGGGACTCCAAGGGCACAAAGGACTCCTACACGAACCACCGATAGACCTTTGCAACCCACCTTTTTTCCAAGGAATGATCCAGAAGAAAAGATTGTTGAAATAGATGAAGTTACATCATTCACGGATAATGTTATAACAATGTATGATGAGTGGGAAACACTACCCCAACATGTTAAGGACCTATTACCCTTTCCCCAATACATGGGACAGCGAAGAGATAGTAGAAGGGCAAGACAAAACAAGAGGCCAAGGCATCACAATAAGGACCTAAACCAAGCCACAAGCAAACTCACGCTTCCTACATTTGATGGTAGTGGGAAGACTAGTGCTAGAGCATGGATACACAAGTTGGACACCTTCCTAACACTTAGGCCTATGTAGGAGGAGGTAGCAATCAAATTTGCTACTATGCATCTTGAGGGCATTGTAGACGATTGGTGGCATCATGGTTTGGTCACTCAATACCATGGTTTGATTCATTCTTATGCTGAGTTCAGTAATAGATTGATTGCACAATTTGACAAAAAGGATGTGGAGCTTTATTATAGAGATCTAGCACAACTAAAACAGAGTGGGCATGAGACATATGCCAATGAGATCCAAAGGATTGCTGTTATGGTTCCTGATATGACTGAAAAGAGAGTGGTAATGCTGTTTATTGAAGTTTTAAATGACAAGATGAGAGGAATAGTCAAGGCACTTAAAAAGAGCACTCTTCATGATGCTATCAAGTTGGCACTTGATCTTGATATGTCATCTTCTACATCTCAGCATCAAAAGAAGAATCTCAAGTATAATAAATCAGAACACGAGTCAGATGGGGGAACACCAAATCAGCCCAAGCCTATGCAACCTGTTGTCATTTCAATTCGCACCTCTAGAGTGCATATTGGAAACGGACAACTATGCACAAATAAACTGCTCTTCAAATTAGGAGGGGAAGCTCCCTCTTTTGCTGATTATGCATAAAAAGTAAAGTAAACTAAATTCCTATCTTTTTATCTCAGCAGAGAGCACAAGGTTTATAAAACTTTTTGATGGTTACATGTCATGACAAAAAATTGTATGAAAGAGGACAATCATTCAACATACGATAAACCAAAATACACTTGAACAAAGATTGAATGCAAGTACATGAACAACAAGAAAGCAAGCAAAAATAGGTTAGTGTTTTGCTATCACAAGTATGGTTCAAGAACATATACTAAATAACAAAGTCGAAGGCACAAAGGCTCAGCGTTTTGTTATAAGAAGTACAGTTAAAATAAAATGAGCAAAGGTTGCTCTTATTTATAGACACTCAAAGGAGTAGGGAACCCTAAAATCTCCTTGAGTTAACATTCAGTTCCTGCCAATCAGCAAGATTTATTCCTATGTCTAAAGAAATGTAACTAACAGTTAACTGGAAAGACTACTCTAGTTAATTGATTCTAAAACTAAATTAAACTCCACTATACAAAGGTGTCTCCAAAAATAGACATGCATGAAAGGTGGCACAACAAGTTAACTTGGAAAAGGCGTCAAGTTTAACTGTTGTCTTAAAATGCTATTTTTGGAAAAGGCAGGACATCCTAACTAGCAGTTCACACTTCAGCAACTTGAGTAACCAAGTGCTCCAACTAGCTGTTAACTATCTCTGCATTCGGATAATTGATACTCTTCAACATGATGCACTACCTCTTCAACATCACCTCGCCATCCATAATCTAAGTTTGAAACTCTCTTCCTTTTTCAACTGATTCATCAAACTTTGCTGACATGGCTGCAACTTGAGTCAACTTGCAGTCAATAGGGTGACCACTGAAACTACTATGGATGAGATTCTAAAACTCTGATTGCACGTCACCGAGATCAACGTACTCGCCATCCTCGCATTGATACTGGCAAGGAATCTGTGACACGAAAGTTCTTATGAACTTGATGGCACTTGCAACCTTTCCTCTATACTTAGCCATTTCTATAGACATTGCTTCATAGGATTTTACCTTGAAGAGGAGTTCTCTCCAAGTAAAAAGCTTCTCTTTGTTTTCCACTATAGTGATTGTATCAAACGCCATTTTCAAGTTGGCAATGGTGATCTCATCCCTGGGTTTCTCTTTCGCCATGCTTAGCTCTGACTCCTGAATTTCTTGACAAAGGTCGTGGGCATTGTACATCAATTGGTACAACTCTGCAAGGATGAACCTGCCCCTGGTGACAAACTCTTTACCTAGTCTCTTAGTTGCTTTTCGTATATAACCAGCTAACTTAGCTGATTTTGATCTGTGGATGTTTCCAACATCTACGGAAGCAAGGCGGTGACATGTAATGTCCCCATTTTTAGCCCTACACTTTCCAATGATTGATAGCCTATCTCCAGTGTGCTGTCGGCTAGTCAGAGGCAGAATTAGGGTTTTCAGCTCCTTGGTGGGTTCTTTTGAAAATTTAGGGGTTTGCATGTTGGAGTTTGGCTGTTTGGATTGGGGATTCCTTCTAGGTTTTCAGAGAGCTTCGCAGAGGTATGACATGCAACTACGTCGGACAACCTTTCTGAACTTACTATTTTTAGTAAGTTATGACGGTTACATCTTGGAGTTTGGGATTTTGGATTGCGGATTCTTTCTGGGTTTTCAGAAAGCTTCGCAATGGTATCACATGCACTTTGATCCGAGCAACTTTCTGAATTTACTATTTTTAGTAAATTCTCTTTTTGGTAGCAGTCCAGTTGGCATCAGTTTAGCAAGCTTTCCTCTTTAGGCAGTTCAGTTGGTATTGTTGATTTTTGGCCTTTTGATGCATTTTTTGGTAGATAAGTTATTTTGATTTAAATAATGTTATATTTTCACATTAACCCCTTGGCCTAGCAATATAACTTGAAGTTGTTTTAAAAAGGGAGACTTTATGGGTGAATGCCTCATCAGGAGGTTATTTTAATATTTTCTAAAGGCCAAAATCAAGCTTGGAAAAGGGACGCCAACTTAAGAGAAAAGATGATTTTTTAAAATTAATAAAAAAGTCAAATGTTGCTTTGAGGAAAAAGGACGCCATCCTTGGAGGGAAAAGAGATTAATTCAAATTTGAGAATTAGGGCATTTTCTGGATGTTTCTAGAAGATTCCTCTCAAGCTTATAAAAGGAAGCCTCTGCTCTTCAGTTGGATCATGTTATGTCTTCAGTAAAGTTATGCTGCCGGAATGGTATTTGGATTGCTTCAAGGAATGAATGCCTCCTAGCCTTGGCTCGACTTCTTGCTTGAAAGATAGCAACTAGTGGAGAGTTAGTTTGTAGTTGAGTGAGTTTTTGTAGTGAGGAATTGCATTGTAGAAGTTATTATGCATTTGTAGTTCAGTTTGAGCATGTTAGTGAAGTTTTGGTGTTGCTGACTTCAAGTTGCTGAATCTTGCTTTTGCTCATAAGTCAAAAAATAAAAATATATTCATTCTGGGTATTGGCTAAAACCATTTCTTTGCCCTAGGCGCCCATTTGTGCAAACTTTGGTGATTTTTAATGAAGAATCTGATTTTATCTTGTTGGTAGAACATTTCTAGAGGTCGTACAGGCAAATGTTTAGAAAAAAAAATTACAGGGTTTTAGAGTCATTTTCTGATTAGAATATGGTCGCCATCCTCCTTGTGTTCACTTGCATTAGATTTCATGTCATTTGGACTAGTCTAGAGAGAGTTATGAGCATCTTAGTGGGTTACAGTGTTGTTGTTTTCGCATTTTCAGTCATATTTCTATCATATCAGATTGTAGGAGTTCATCATTTGAGTGGGGTTTGAGTCTAGGAGATATTATTAAGCTTTGGAGAGATCTTATTCATTATTGCAGCATTGGAGATCTTCTAATCTTATGTTCTTGGCAGGCACGTTCTATTACATTGTAAGCTGAGCAGTAGTATTGTCAGCATTTTCTAATCTATCTCTTCTTGCTCATTGTAATACCCGCTGAATAAGTGGAAGAGGTTGGCTTGCCGCCTATTTTTACATTTTGTACTTGCTTTGTAATTTCCTTTTTTAGTATCTCCGCCTTATGGTAGCTCCATCTCCACCCTGGGATGGAAAGCACATTCTAGGCGTTGAGTTACTTTCAGCATTATCATTTGCTTTGTAATTTCCTTTCGTAGTATCTCTGCCTTATGGTAGCTCCATTCCCACCATGGGTTGGAAAGCACATTCTAGGCGTTGAGTTTACTTTCAACATTGTACTTCTTTCCAGTTGATACTGACGACCCTCTTGCCATATGACATCATCATCTCATCTCGAAATTGAGTGCGCATTCTTGGCAAAGAGTTACTTGCAAACTGCTAGTTTGGGTTTGTGCTAACCTTAACGGGTGCTTCTTGATTGATTGTGTGCTTGAGCTGAATTGTTCATTAAAGAATTGGAAAAAATTGGTTCGGTTCTTTACAGTGGTATCAGAGCCAAGATCCTGCCATCCTGTGAAAAACACAAAGCCAGTTCTTCCTGCCATCCTGTGTGGTCATAAGAAAATCAACACTATTCATTCTATGAGTGCAAGAGAACAGAGATGACTACAGAGAAGTCTTTACTTGAGTTGATGCAAGAACTGAGCACACTAATGAGGGATCGTGACATAAGATGGGGAATCATAAATATTTTTGCTAAGTCTGAAAGTCGGGATGGAAAGGTGCACCTGTCATATCAGAATGATCGTGAGCTTGATGAAGATACCTTGGCAAATGAGGAGTTAAGGGTAGAGTCCCATAATACTTCCCTTGACTTGCATGTAATAGGAAGTGATGAAGATCAGCTTGGTGAAAAGAACATAACAACAGTCTTGAGTCCTAATAAGGATTCAACCTATGAAGGTCTTGAAGCTAAGGGCTTCACAGAAGATTTCAGTAGTACAGTTGTATGGGATGAGTATGCTGAAGAAGAGCAAGTAGAAGGAAATACTGATGGTGCCCTTGAATCAGCCTATGACCATTGCCAAAGTGATAATGTTGGCAATGATTCCAACATGTTTGTACCACCTCTTGTTGAAAGTTTGGTGATGGATAGTTTCCCTCTTGTTGTTGTTCAAACTCCTCGTGAGTTTTCACAAGGAGACCTTTTTGGTATGCATATGATTACTAAAGATGAGATCAAAAATATACCTATAGATGGCGGTCACATTGAAGGAAAAAGGGATGAAGTTTTCAAAACAGCTAACATTGAAGATTCTCCGCTTCACTATGACGTTTGTGACATGGGTGAACATGGGTTTGATCATCAAACTAAGCCCTTGGAGAGAAGGACTTATGAATAAATCAGTTCAATTGAGTTACATGGTGACCTATTCAAAGACTCAACACTCCAAGAGAAGCATGAAGAGTACTTTTCTTTTGATCAAAACAATCAGCCTTTTACCATTTGGGATCCCGGTTGGTTGGCACCAAGGTATGATAAAGAACCTTTGTGGGATGAATTTCCCTTTGATCCAGATGAAGATCAAAAATCAGATTGCATTGCAAACTATGAGGTGGCCATTGAAGAGGAAATAGTCTTTGAAGAACAAGAGTGTTCAACGAAGCTCCATAATGATCTTTTTGAAGTGGTTGCAGCCACTAAAGAAGAGTATGTTTCAGCAGAAACTTTCTGAACAGCGGACGATTATGATCCATTGAGCAAGTTGGATGCTGCTATAATGTTTGACCAAGAAGACGGTGATGAAAAAGAAGAGCTAGAAGTCCTTATGGCTCTTGAAGATGAAAGGTCCAAAGGAATTACCAAACACCAATCTGATTTATCAAGGCATAATGCTGATTGCAAGCAACGGGTTGAAGACTTAGTGGAGTATGATTCTTTCCAAGTCATTGAGCATTCTCCTCTAGTTGGTGGTGAAGAACAAGAATATTGGAGCAGCAATGAAGGCAGCAAAGACAAGAAACTAAGTTCTAATTTTTTTGCAGCCTAGAAGTCATTCGCCATCTTCACATTTTCATGAAGGGAAAAGTCAATTCAATGTGTCCTTTGAAGATGAAGTGTGAGCTCTATCAATATTTGATCACACACATAGTTTGATTGAAGGACTCATTTGGGAGGCTCAGTTGGAAGAGAGACGAAGAGAAGCAAAGGATGAAGTTGTTCTTCCCAATTTGCAACTTATCAGAGATTCCTTAGAGACCTTGAAGTCCGAATACATGCACTTGATTGAAGATCGAGATCGTGCCATTGAAGTTGCAAAGAAGACCATTCGTGCTTCTCAAGATAAAGAAAGGGATTTTGATGAACTTTCTTAGGAGCTTGAATCAACACGGGACAAGTTGAAAGAAACTTAGTTGGCTCTAACTAAGGTTGAAGACTAGTTCGCTGATTTCAAATTTTTCACAGAGCAAGAGAATGCACATAGAGCTGAAGAAATCAAGCAAGTAATTGGTGGGCTTGATAGTCTTCGAGAGGAGTTTGACCTCGAAGGTCTCACAAGAAAGACTAAAGTTGCAAGTGCAGATTTGGATCAGAAAGATGGAAGGAATAACTTTCAAGTTTTTGACAATCCTCTCTTTGAAGAGGGTCATGAGGAAAGTTATGATAATCCTCTCTATGAGATGGAGGATGAAACGAAGAATGAGGCTGAGTATGGTTTCCAGTGCTTGGATGCTTTGATATCACTCCATGAGGATGTCCCACGTTTGTTGATTAGTAATGAATGCATAAGTGGGTTTGAGGATGAAGGTTCCACATGGGAGGTGACGAACCGAGGTAATTTCAACATCTATGACATCAAGGTGTTGATGAGACAAGTCTTGGTAGCGGTTGGTAACTTCATTACAGCAGCAAGGAGTGAAGATTTCAGACCTACTACTCAGGAGGAATAGGAAAAAGGTGGACCAGAACTTGGTGGTTGCACTCTTGACAATGTTGGAAATATATGCCTAAATCATCACAGACTATAACCTCTATTGGAGCCAAGTCGGTGTGACCTATTCTATGTTTGGCTGACGAGCAGATTTGTAGCCTTATGTTTTGTACAGGTCGCTGTGACCTTGCAGAAGTCTTGCCGAACGGTTACACATTGGAGTCTTCAGTGTGACTTGTTGTGTTCGGTGTAACCTCTCACCGCCTGTGGAGATCTCTAGCCGACAGGCCATTCTATCGTATATCGGAGAGACTTGACTGAAAGATTTAAGGTTTTGGTATGAGGTCTTACCAATATGAATGTCTCACCGATAGCATTCACTTGGTGTCTTCGGGGTAACTCGGAGGTTTCGTTATAAACTCCTGGCAACAGTTGCTTTGTCTCACCGACAGTATACATCAGTATAACATGAGATGGCTCGGTAAGAAGTCTTACCGATATGGATGTCTTGCCGATAGTGTTTAGTTTGAAGTCTTCGGGGAAAGTCTTGGAGTTCAGTATGACTTATATCGATAAGGAATGTCTCACCGATGGTGTACACTCGGGGTAGCACAAAAGATCTCGCTGTGAGGTCTTAACGATGGAAAGAAGTCTTGCCGACTATTCGGTATGACTTGAGGCTTCGGAGTAACATAAAGAACTCGATAGGATGTCTCGGCGAAAGACAATTGTCTTGCCAATGTGAATACTCATGTCTATGTGACTTATGGACCTCGGTATGAAGTCCTAGCGAAAGCGATGAGTCTCGCCGACTAGTGGATGCTTCGGAACAACATGAAGAGCTCGGTGGGAGGTCTCGGCGAAGAGTGAATCTAAAACTGAAGTCAGTGAAACTTGTGAGCTCGGTAAAACATCTTGGCGATAAGGATGACTCTTGGCGACATCGATGGTTAAGTATTGTGGCATCAGGGAGACACGGTTAGTGTCTCACCAACATGCCAACACAGGTTGATCGCTTTGACCGAGAGAAGACCATCCTACGTGGTGAGCCAATAGCCAATCAGAGAAGCCGAATGGGAACCGTTGGAAGATAGTTCGTTGTGGCAGTTCTGTGAGGAAGCTCGACAGACAGGAATGACATGAATACATTCTGTAATTTTGCAAAGGTTCCGTTGGTTCGAAGAACAATTGGGTGAACAGTTCAAATTGTATCAAAGTGATTTCTATTATGTAAAGATTGTAACTTGAAGGTTCCTGTACAAGTTTGATCATTGTGAAAGCTGATGTAATCTGACATCAGAAAGATAAGTCAGAACTCTGTATGTAATTCTTTGTTACTGTAATACAAAGTGACTTCTCTTGGTGTGGTGGGTTTTTCTCCCGTAAGGGTTTTCCCACGTAAATCTGGTGTTCATTTGTGTTTGTCTAATTCTCTATTTCTGCTATTTATTTCAAAGTGCATCTTAATTGAACTGTAATTGAAAAATTAAATGTGTATCTGCATTCTTCCCTGAGGTTTTGACGTTAGGAGAGTTGCTTCTGCATCTAGCTTTCCTTACAAGTGGTATCAGAGCCTAGCCAGTTGTGTTATCCTTGTGGGTACGTTGGGTTTTTGGAGTCAATTTTTGTTCAGTGGGAGTTCTGTAGAAGTTTGTTAATTCGAATTGTAGATTGAGATGGCTAGCACGTCAAGAAAAATTGAAATAGAGAAGTTCAATGGCAGCAATTTTGAGTTGTGGAAACTTAAGATGGAAAATCTATTAGTTGATCGTGATCTTTGGATTGCTGTGTCTAGAACTAAACCTACAGGCATGAAGCAAGAAGATTGGGACCTTGCAGATAGAAATTCTAAGGGGCTGATAAGGCTCTGTTTGGTAGACTCCGTTCTTCTGAATGTGCATGAGGAGAAGACTGCATCTTCTTTGTGGAAGAGACTGGCGTCTATTTATCAAGGGAAGTCTTTGGTGAATAAACTGTTCCTGAGGAAGAAGCTGTACTCTTTGAGAATGCAGGAAGGAGGGTCTGTAGTTGATCATTTGAACGCATTTAATATGTTGATTGCTCAATTAACATCTGTTGGTGTAAAAATTGAAGAAGAGGATCGCTGTATGCTTCTATTGTGTTCTTTGCCAGACTCTTGGGATTATCTGGTGATGGCTATTGGGAGTACAACATCGAGTTTCAAGATGGAAGATGTTGGTTCTTTGCTATCAGAAGAGATGAGAAGGAAGTCTTCTGAGATGGCGAAGGAATCTCTTGCTGTCAGAGGAGGATCGAAAGAGAAAGGAAAGAAGGACAAGAAATCGAAATTGAAATCAGAGGGGAGATCAAAGTCTCCTGGCAAGAAGTCCAAGGTGAAGTGCTAGAATTGTGGGCAACCTGGTCATGTCCGAAAGAATTGTAAAGAGGAGAAGAAGAAAAAGTATTCTTCTGACAATGATTCTTCTCATAGTGATGCAGACGCCTTCATTGCAGCCTTGGCTACATAGGCATCAAATGATTTTCTGGCTGCTTGATTCTGGAGCATCTTTCCACATGACATCTCATAGAGACTGGTTTACGAAGTATGAAGAATACGATGGTGGAAAGGTGTACTTGGCAAGTGATTCAAATTTGGAGATTGTTGGCCGTGGAAGAGTCAGAATCCAATTCCCTGATGGAAGAGTGAAAGGAATTAATGATGTAATGCATATACCAGGTCTGACTCGAAATCTATTGTCTGTTAGTAAGCTGAATGATATTGGAGTGCAAGTCACGTTCTCTGGAAATGGCTGCAAGAAGACTAGAGGCTCTATGGTGCTGGCTAGAGGTGCTCGAATTGGTACCTTGTACAAGCTGGATGCACAGGCTGTTCAATGTAACAATGTCTCTGTAAAGTCACAAAAAGCTACTTATGGAGGTAAAGAGGGAAATGTTCCTAATTATGTAAACTCTATGGAAGTAAAACTTCTAGCAAAGGAGACTATGCTCTGGCATCATAGGTTAGGCCACATAGGAGAAAAAGGTTTAAAAACCTTGAAGAACAAAAACCTGGTTGAGGGGCTTGAAGATTGTAATCTCAAATTTGAATTCTGTGAGCATTGTATATATGGAAAATAGCACCGTGTTTCTTTTTACTCAAGTACTCATAAATCTTCTGGTTTGCTAGATTATATTCATTCGGATGTGTTTGGTCCAGTGAATGTTTCTTCTTTGTCTAAATCAAGATACTATGTACCATTGATTGATGATTACTCAAGAAGAGCATTTGTATATTTTCTGAAAGTAAATCAGAAGTGTTCAGTCGGTTTAAGGAATTTAAGAACCTTGTTGAAAATTAGACTGGAAGAAAAATCAAATGTTTAAGGACTGATAATGGCGGTGAATTTTGCTTGATGATTTCGAGAGGTATTGCAAAGACCATGGGATTAAAAGACATAAGACTCCACCTTATACTTCACAGCAGAATGGAGTTGCAGAAAGATTGAATAGGACAGTGATGGAGAGAGCACGAAGTATGCTCAGTAGTGCTGGCTTGGAGGAGAAGTTCTGGGCTGAGGCTGTATCTACTGCATGTTACCTAATAAATCATTCTCCAAATTCTGCTCTTGTTGAGAAAACACCTTTGGAAGTGTGGTCTGGTAAGAAGCCCTCTTTAAAACATATTCGTGTTTTTGGCTGTGAGGCATATGCTGATGTGCCATATGAGAAAAGGTCTAACTTGGAGAACAAGGCTGTTAAATGTATTTTTATTGGCTATAGTGTTGGCATTAAAGGATACAAGCTTTGGAATTGTGATACAGAGAAGGTTGTATACAGCAGAAGTGTAATATTTCGTGAGCTGAAACCTTCTACCTTGGATCTGCAGTCTGAGACAAAGTCAGAAACCAATAAGGATGTAGCTATAATTCCTCCTACACCAGAGAAAGAGGAATTGAAAATTCAAAATGTACCTGAAACTGAGGAGAGCTCAAGTAGTTCTGAAAGTTCTGAAGAAGAAGAAGAACCTCAGCCTCAGCAAGTGAGGAGGTCAACTCGTGAAAGAAAACAACCTGATAGGTATGGGTTCTTTTTGATAGATTCTACTTGTGCCTATGCTTTAATTTCTAGCACTGATGAGCCTAAGATTGTAAAAGAGGCATTTAGAATGTCTGATTCAGACTCTTGGTTGGAAGCCATGAATGAAGAAATGGCATCATTAGAAAAGAATGAAACTTGGAGTTTGGTGCCCTTGCCTAAAGGCAGAAAAGTTGTTGGCTGCAAATGGGTATTTTAAAAGAAGATAGGTCTGGATTGCGGTGTGGAAAAATATAAGGCGAGGTTGGTTGCGAAGGGTTATTCTCAGGTAGAGGGAATTGATTATAGGGAAATTTTTTCTCCTGTAGCTAAGCTGACATCTATCAGATTTCTTTTGTCACTTGCAGCAGCGTATGACTTAGAGGTCGAACAGATGGATGTGAAGACAGCATTTTTTCATGGTGATCTTGAAGAAGAGATTTACATGTCCCAGCCTAAGCACTTTGTTGAGAAAGGTAAAGAGAAATTGGTTTGCAAGTTAAAGAAGTCTTTGTATGGGTTAAAACAGTCGCCTAGTATGTGGTACCAGAAATTTGATACTTTTGTATTGTCTTTGGGATTTGTGAGATCAAAATCTGATCATTGTGTCTACTATAAAGCTGAAAGTGATCAAGTCCTTATTATTGCTCTCTATGTTGATGATATGTTGTTCATAGGCAATAGTAAGCTAATGATTTCTAATCTTAAGTCTCAGTTGTCTGCTAAGTTCAAAATGAAAGATCTTGGTGCAACAAGGTGCATTCTGGGGATGGAGATAACCAGGGACAGAAATAGTAGAAAACTTTGGCTTAGTCAAAGTAAGTATATCAAGATTGTTCTAGAGAGATTTTGCATGAATGATTGCAAGCAGTTAGTTGTTCCAATCTTGCAGGGAATGAAGCTATCTATTGAAGACTGTCTAAAATCTCCTACTGAGATGGAGGACATGACCAGTGTACCCTATGCTAGTGCGGTTGGCAGTCTTATGTATGCAATGGTCTGTACAAGGCCAGACATTGCCCAAGCAGTGGGAGTACTCAGTCGGTTTATGGCTAATCCTAGAAGAATACATTGGGATGCTATGAAGAGAGTATTTAGATATCTGAAGGGCACTTCAAAATATGCTATGTGTTACCATGGGAACTTGGTTGAATCACAGAAGACTCTCAACATTCGTGGTTATGTAGATTCTGATTGGGCAGGTGTTGATGTGATTTTTGTGACCTCACCAACCAGGTAGAACAAAGTTTCCAAATGGATACCCTATTCTCTCTTGAACAAAGTATTCGGCGTGCTAAGATTGCGAGTGAGATCACGCCTTCAACTCCAAGGTTCTTTAAATGCGAATAGGCTCAGTTTGGTTGATGTGTATATGCTGTGTACTCACGAGGGGACTTACGTAGTTGTTCAAAATGAGTGTAGTAACGACCAATATGTTCTTTTGAAGGGGATTTTTGCGCAAATGATTTGGCTTTAGCGTACAAGTTTCCTAAGACTAACCAAGATTATGCGGAATTGAATGGTTGCAGAGATTTCTAAAATTTAAATTCTAATCTAAATGCAAATGGGTGTTACGCTCAACCTAAATGAATTTCGACAAACATTGTTTAGCCTCCTATTGGACAGCGTCAACAAAGTAAGTGCAATCTTCAAAGGGTGAAAATGATGTTCAAATCACGATTCAATGGAGCAACTACCATCACAGCGATGCATAACTACCTATGAACCTTGATCGAAGTTAAGTACAAAAAGTCTAGTTGACCACACAAGACGTGCTTACCATCAGCAAGAACGTTAGTGGTATGGATAAAATAAATTCACTTATATCAAGCATAAACATCCATGTCTAACTACAAGCATGAAATTAAGTTCCTAATTGAAGTCAAAGGAATAAGAAACCTCACGAACTATTCCAAACAAAGTTGAAATTCACCATCAATGAAAAGCTTTATTAAGAATAATCTTTTGTGACAATCTCTTACAAAATTCTCAAAGGGAGAATTCCCCTTCTTCTTCAACAATGCAAATGAGAAACTACTCTAACTTAAAAGCTTCTACTCTCTATTCTGCTTCAACAATAGCTCTCTATTCTCTGATTCTATGACTACTAGAGTACAAATGAGGGGACTCCCCCTTATATAGCTGGCCTGTTTGAACCGACGGCCCAGATCAAATTACAATGGAGGGCTCAGATCGAGCCACCTCAGCCCTAGACGAGTTTGCCCTAAAAACTGCCAGAAGGTGGAGTGGCGTCATAAATGCTCCTAAAAATAGCAGATTCCTCCTTTGACCAGTATGAGCAATTAATGCCCACTAACCTTCTAGAAGATTCTCGTCCATGACCCGGATTCCTTTGCTCTTCTCTCTGACTGCGTACGCTATGAATCGCGCCAGCACTGCGTCGACCTCTTCTTCAGAAATTGATGGAGTGAGATTCAGCTGATACTCCAGGATGGCTACCATTTGCTCGTGCTTCTCACAAGATTTTTCCCAAGTCTCCATAGAATCTTGCGTGCTCTGAATGATAGTTGAAAACGTAGAGATGTTTTCAAAATCCAACTGGGAAAATGTCCTCATCTCTGTAAAGAATGGCTGCAATCTTGCCCTTAGTCCTTCTGCATCTACCTCCTCATGTGTAAGCCTTCTTGCGAATACTGACTCCAAAGTGTTGAGAATACTCTCACGAATATTCCTCATAGCCTTTCTGATCCTGGAGGACTCCATTGCTGCAGTGTCAAAGAAATTCTTCCCCGTGAACGCTGCTGAATGCCACCCACGAAAATCATACCTATCACCTGCTTGAATTACCCCTTCATTCACCAGAGTTTGCGTGGGAACACGCATCAAAACAGCAAGACGTGGGATAGTTTTGTCTTGAAAGATGTGGGTATCTCCCCAAGCTTGCTCAACATCATCCAAGCGTGAAAGAATACCAGAAACATTTTGGAATACTGAGACGAGATCCGCCATGAACTTTTCTGCCTCAGCACGGACACCACTCACCCACTTATCCCCTTCTCGTACAGCCCTCTTCACCTCTTCAAGGCCGCTAATCAGCTCTCGTGGCAACTCTGGTGGAAGTTCTGCCGCTGGATTACCTTGAGCAACAGGATGTGCGAGATTTTGCACATACTCAACCAACGCTCTGTGCTCTTTCTTCAACCTTTTATACTTTCCTTCTTTCTTTACCAGCCTATCTTTTAATGCCTGAAACGAACTTTCAGCTTCTTCCACCACTTGTGCTCCAGAAGGACGTCCCAATTCGACTGTGGTGATTGTGTACTTTTCCGGCATTGCATCACTCAAGTCATGATCTTCCCTCGGGGCAGCGATATGAAGGCTACGGGAACCGGCCTCATTTGTTTCCATCCTTGTATATTTTCTCGCCCTCTTCCGCTTTGGCGACTTGCTTGTCCTATTCAAGAGTGCTTCCATTTCAATTGCTAGGTCGGCGTCATCATCTTGGTCCCTTCTGATCGCCTGTGAAAGCCAATTTCGTTGAATATCATAAATAATCAGAGGCTGCTCCTCAGTTGCTTCCACTTCCCGAACTTCTTCCTGAGCGGTATTTGTTGGAGGCTCAATTATCTCGACCTCTTGATCACTCCCCTCATGAGTCTCAGCATCTTCCTCTCTGAAGGAACAATCGAAGTGGGTGTCCATATCTGTTTCTTCTCCTTCATCTAGCTTACCGGCAGCTTCAGAATCATTCACACTTTGAGTATCCACCTCCCTTGGCACTGGTTGGTTAACTTCTCCAACTTCCGGTTCCTCATTTCTCGGAGCTCTCTGACTAGCAAACAATGAGACTTCACACCTACTGGAAGAATGAGATACCAGCTGAGTGGATGCTGTATCCTCTGACCCCTGCGGCTCTGGCTGAACGGGCTCCCTCCTTTTTGATTCTGGACCTCGTGTGAGTTGCTTCTTCCTCTTTGCTACCACCGGCGGCCTTCTATCACCAATGAGGTCATACGTGAGGGCGACTGACCTTCTCCTTAATCTATTAACACGCTCATCCACCCATGCTCTAGTGAATGTCATGACCGGGATAGACAGAGTGTCTAGATCCACAATCTCTGGTTCGGCCCAATCTATTGGTGGCATCGGAGCGTTCTTTACCGTTTCATAATCTGGATGGGTGACCCTAGTATCCTTCTCAAGTTGATCTGGCACCCTAATCACCTCACACTCTCTGATTAGCTTCAGGGGCAACCTTGAAAACATCCTTCTCCTGATTTCATCCTCGCTTCCAGCATTTGCCCAAAAGTCTTCCAGGTGAGCCTTGTGTTTGTATTCTTCCCCTTGCACCGTTCCAATCATTCCCTTAGGATCAAAATTTTGTCGGCTCGTGTGAAGAGTCAGCTTGTAGAATTTCAGCTCATCCTCGGCCTCTTTGGCTGCTTGTAAGGGAGGGCATTCCTCGAGTGAATTTCCCAAAACAATGGGAAAATGCAAACCTCCCTTCTTCTTTCGCCTTATAATTTTGTCGTAGGCCACCAATTGCCTAGACAACTCGAGTAGGATCATTCTGTTGGTGGGGTACCTAGGTAGTTTGTATACATATGAGTCGTACCCCGGCAGCCTCAAATAGGTAAATTTCGGGAATTGGACGAACCAACACCCATATTCTTCGATCAACGCCTGAGCTTCCTCAGATAACCTCTATTGTAGCCTCTGCTGAAGGGTCCTTGTGATGTACATGGTAAAAGCGTCATTCACTCTCTGAAAATCATCAGTGTGAGTAAGATGCAACTGTCTGCAAGACTGGTGAATCTTGAATTGATTATAGCCGCAGCCAATTGGCTCTTGGTACGCCAACCCTCTATGCTTGGTCATTCGAGCTAACATGTAAATGACATATGAGCTCATATAAAATGTCTTTGTTCTTCTGAGGCTCCGGAACTGCTCATCGATGTTATCACTGATCATCTGCACCCAGTTCACCTGCTCGTTCCCCTCGAGCACCACACTGATGTAAAGAACATCCATGGCTCGAATATGAATGATTGAGGGCTGCCATTGACTCTGCTGAGCAACATAATGATGTCGCAATACTCTTGCTTCAGCTCCTCTGAAATTATTTGTTTCGGTAACCTGGCAGCAGGTGGCTTTGGCTTGCGCATCCATGAGGTGTTTATCCTTTTCATGCACTTTTCAAAGGTGGTGGCATACATTTTATCTGCCTTGGCCTTGGACTTGTACAACATATTGTCCGTGGCATGTATTCCAAACGCCTCACCAATTGCATCTGGAGCGAAATTAGCCATAATCATACCGTCAGGAGAGGTGATAGTTCGATCCTCAGAATTGCAAAAGTTGGCACACTCAAGGATTAACTCAGGACAACGGACTGCTGGTTGGAAGCCTGCTGCATTGTACAATCCGCTCTTGACGATGTTACGTGATGCATCCGTCGGAAGGTTGCCACCCTGCCCGTACATTCGGCGTATGAACGTCTCGAGGTTGAAGGACCCGAGGTTGGTGTCCGTCAAATTGCCATATTTTGAGATGATCTTTGACTCTGGGATGAAGGATTTCTTTAAACCCTTGATAATCGCCTGCCAGGAGGCGTTCTCTTTGACAGCTTTGTTGTTTGCAGCCTTAGTTCCAGCCTTGCTAGTTCCAGCGGCGTTAGCCATCTGCAAAACAAAAAGCGAACATTAGTCCATCAACTTTTTAAAACAACAATCACGTGAGGCGGCTGGCGGTTGGAGTTAGCTGCAAGAATAAATACAAGTTAGTAGCGTTAGCAGCCAACTTCGACTTTTCAAGAATTAAACTCCAACCCTCAACAACTCGCAGCCAAAAGAAATATTCAACATCTCGCAAGAAATTAACTCTATCAAATTCAACTTCGAAAAAAAGAACGTGTTAATTCTCAGCAATATTTAAATCAGCAATTCCGAACGTTTAAAATCAGCAAGCTTTCAAATTACAAATTACCAAGTTTGAAATCAGCTCTTCGACAGTTATACATCAGCAACTTCGAAGAATTTAAATAAGTCCGAGAGTTTTTAACGTGCAAGTTTAAATCAGCAAGTTTCAACAAATTAAAATCAACTTTTCGAAAGTTATAAATCAGCAACTTCGAAAAGCAATCGAAAACTAGCACTTCGAAAATTATAAAACAGCAACTTCGAAGGCTCTACAATTTAAAACTAATTTGATTCCAACACTTAGCAATTTCAAACAACTTCGAAAAATTAAAGCTCAAGCAATCTCGAATTCACACCATCTCAGCATTTTAACTCTCAGCATAAATAAATGATTTCAGCTTTCTAATTCTCATGCATTTCGACCTTCAGCAAAATAAAAAGTTTCAGCAACTTCGAATACATACCTCAACCACGTGAAGAAATAAAAATGCTAAACTCTTCAAACTCTACTTCGAAGCACTTCGCAACTTGCAACTCCGAATCCCAGCAACTTCAAGAAATCAACTTTCAGCAACTTCAATCTCTTACAAAAATCAAATTTAGCACCTCAATCTTTCAGCAACTCTCAAATGAAATCTCACAACTCAACTTGCCAGCATAAATTTCAACTTCGAATCTTGTGAGACGAGAATGAAAATCCTCAGAGTTTTATAGCAAAAGGCTGGCGCTAATTTTAGCAGATGCCTTTCATTCCCTTCATCATGACTGATGCGCTTGCTAAAATTAAAAGGGAATATTCCAGTCGTCAGGCAGTGGTTATGACAATTTGCTATTCAGGGAGATTCTTTCCTCGATTTGAATTTAAAATTCCCTCCCGACTGCCAGTTACCTCCAGTTATTTTGAGAAAATCATTTTTACATCGATTTGAAGTTATCTCGACTGTATTTTAAAATGGCACTTTTAATTAATTAAAATTTTAATTTAATTGCCAGTTTAATTTATTTCTTCGACGTATTTTAAATATTCGATATCGATTGTCGAAACTGGCTAGGCATAATTTTATTTTCCGTCCGTAATTAACTTCCAAAACAAATTCCCCTTGCTAAATCGTCCGAAATTTTAAAGTTTCATGGGTTAAAATCGAAAGGGGAATTTTAATTTAAACTTAGGAAAATAATTAATTAATTAAATTAATTAATTTCTCCGTCAAATTTTAAAACTTTATCGCCTGGAGAAATTACATAACTTCCAACGCCTTTTTAATTTAATCTCGCTTTGGAAAATTAAAACGCCTTTGATTTTTAAGAAAATCACCAGTGATTTTATGTATATCATGAAAGGGGGAGATATTTAATTTTTTAAGCATTAATATTTACTTATATCTCCTTTAATCAAGGCGCCTATTGCGATTTTATTTCCAACGCCCCCTTTTTTTTTTATCTTGATGCCTCTTAATATTTAAAAAAAAAATATCGCTTGATTTCTTTGAATGTTAAATCGCTTTTAAGCCTTAACTTTGAACGCCTTTTTAATTTCATTTCAAGCTTGGGCGCATGGGATCATCTTTCCATCCTTAGTGGATTTCTCCATCCACCATCCAACAAAGGCGCATATGAGGCCTTGGACTTTCATTTTGTTTACTTCAATCAAATTTTAGCCTTATCATCTCTTCAAGGCGCATTTGACAAGCTCTTCTTCCAATTTTGGCCTGGGCGCATGTAGACTAATCTTCTTTCATTTCTTGTGCCTTAGCCAATTTTCGAGCCTTTGTCTTTCACCTTGCCAGGCGCACATGATAGGGGCGGCTTTTAGTTTTGACTTAGGCGTATTCTTACTAGTGGCGCATTTGAGTGCTGAAGCTTTCATTTTCATAACTTGGACAATCTTCTTGTTAACTTCTAGCTTGGGCGCATCCAAAGTGTTGAGTTTTAATTTGCACGACTTAGATCATGACCTTGGGCGTTAATCATAAGCTCTCCTTCAAATGAGGGCGCATATCAATGTGTGAACTTCCGGTTTGATGTGCAAATATCCCACAGGCAGCCATAGGCGCATATGCCATGCCCAGCTTTGAGTTTGGAGAGAGGCGCATTTGGGAGTGTCAACTTCCAGTTCAATCATTCATCTTCAAGGGCGCATATGAGTACTGAAGCTTTCAGCTTTGGGCACTTAGAAAATTTTCAACTTCCTCCTCCATGACCTTGGGCGCATTTCCACCCCTGAGGTTTCAATTTAATGACTTAGACGTTTTCCCTGTTTCCTCCTTGAGCTAGGCGCATTCTGAAGGGTCAACATCCATTTTCATCACTCAGGCGCATTTGGGTGGGTCCACTTTCCATTTTGCCAAGGCGCATTTAAGGGGTGGCACTTTCAGTTTTAGGAAGGGCGCGTATGACGGGTTGTGTTTTTAGTTTAAATGCCTTAGTGAAATTTTTCACTTTTAACACCTTCATAGACCCAGGCGCATTCTTATGTTCGAGCTTTCAATTTACAGCTAAGGCGCATTCATCATGAGGAGCTTTCATTCTGAAGAGGGGCGCAAATTGGCCCATGAGCTTCCACTTTTATCACTTAGGCGGATTTCACCCATCCTCCCTCAAGGCGCTTTTAGCAAGTGCAACTTTCATTTTCGACACTTAGAATATTTCTCAAACCTTTTCACCAAGGGGCGCATTTACCACACTGAGCTTTCAATTTCATGCCTTAGCCAATTTCAAGCCACCCCCAGGCGCATTTGACACTTGCAACATTTATTTTGAAGAGGGGCGCATATAGCTAGTGGTGTTTTCAATTTTGGCCTAGGCGCAATCAAGTTTCATGAGGGGGCGCATTTGGACCCATAAGCTTTTAATTTCGCTACTTAGCCAATTTCCATCCAATCACCAAGGGCGCATTTGAAGGGGGCTCCATTCAATTTCTGACACTTAGTGAATTTTTGAATCTCCAACCTTCTTGGGCGCATTTGGAGGGTCAAGCTTCCAATTTCAAGTGCTTTTAATATTTTCTATCAAGCTTCAACCTCAAGGGCGCCTTTTAACCTTGCAACTTCAAGTTTTCCAGACTTAGTCATTTTTCTGCCTCTGTTCAGCCTTGAAAGCGAGTTTCAATATCGAACTTGAAATTTTATCCATTTTAGTGAATCTTGTGCCCTCTGCCAGATTTAAGTTGATCAACCCTAACTCGCCCCGTCTTTCTATTTTTAGAAAGTTCTTTGAATCTTGCGCCGTTGACTGAATTCTGACCCTGGGAAGCCCGATGTCTGCCCCGCTCTGAATTTCAACTGATTTGGTGCTGTCGATGCTCGATGCCTATTTGTACTTGCTATTTTTAGCAACCTGCTAAAAATAGAAACTGTTCAGAAAGTCTTCAAATTTCATGTGCCAGATGCCTAAAGCGTGGTGATCGTGACTGGATGTTGTTTCTGCGTGAATGTCGGGCTCTGTCCTTGATTTTAGGAAACCCTAATTGACCTGCTAAAAATAGCAATCATCTGATTCTTCATCCTCTGTAACTTTGTTTGCTTTGAAATTCGCGCCACGGATTACTCATCACATGTTTGTCCTGTACCCATCGAGATCTGGTGTCAACCTGCCATTTATAGCTGCTTCTGAAGTGACTTACTATTTATAGTAAGTGCCTGTTTCTGAGACTTCCCTGTGCTCCGTTTGCTTTCAAATTTTGCCAGCAGATTCTCGAAAGGATGTTGATCATGATGGATACTTCAGTTTTGCACATTTTAACCTTTGACTCCTCTTTTTTAGCTCTGAAGCTCGAAACCCTAATTTTGTGCATGTTGCTCAGATGAGCTCCGTTTGACCTCGTTCCAATTGCATGCTAGTCAGTTTGCAGTTCTGAAGTGCCGAGCTGCTACCCAAGTGGTACCTACTAAAAATAGAGAACGGTCGGAAAAGTGACCGACCGGCTGCCGGATGATTTTGCATGTCATACTACCCGAGAAATCTTGAAAAACCCAGAAAAACCCAGAAAAATCTCCAACATGCAAGCATTGGCTAAAAATAGTAAGTTTCTGAAAAGTGGTTAGCTCCATTTGCATGTTACACCGTCACGAAGCTCTTGGAAAACCCAGAAAGAATATGCCAACATGCGCTGAAAACGTCTGCATGCAAACCCTGATATCGGCCTCCGAAGGCTGAGTGCTGAAAGTCATCATCATACTTTGCATGTCACATCACCGCGAAGGTCTCGAAAAACCCAGAAGGAATCTACGGACATGCATCAAAAAATGTAACGTCTAGACCTCAAAATTTGCTCTGGAAGCTGGACTGCTAAAAATAGCAAGTCGTCCGTTCTTGCTCAAATTTTTCCAAAAGTGAACTTGAAGTGCTCGGAATGCAATGAAATTGTCTAAATGTGAAAATCTTAAGAAAATCAACCCTAAACTGACACTTACTAAAAATAGAAAGATGGCAGAATTCAGTGAAAATTTAGGAGGTAGCTTGCTGAAAACATGGTATTAACATTGCTAGGCTCAAAAGCTAAATAACCAACTCAATTGGATCTCAACGTGAAACCCTAATTTCAGACCTAATCGAATCTTACGTTCAAGCTTGCTGACGGGAACGTCCCCCGGAAAGCAGAAAGCAGAAAAGAAGCAGAACGAGAGAGAAAGACAAAAACCAAAGCCCAAAAGACCAGAATGGAGCGAAATTTAGGGTCCCCATTTTGAATGGGGCGATGTGAAAAGGTCTGGGAACATTGACCAGGAGGTCCCGGTGGATACATTTCATGATGAATGGTGGTGCGGTGAGTTGGATGAGTAAGCGCGTGAGTCGCTTTGTCCACTCAGAGGCTGAATACATGGCAGCTACACATGCTTGTAAAGAAACAGTTTGGTTAAAACGTTTGTGTTCTAATATTGGTTTTGATGCAGGGCAAATAACTATTTTTTGTGACAATCAGAGTGCAATTTGTCTGGCAAAGAATCCTACTTTCCATGCCAGGACGAAACATATAGATGTACAGTACCACTTTGTACGAGATATGGTGGAGGATGGAAAGGTCAGTTTGGAAAAGGTTGATACTCTGGAGAATGTTGCAAATGCATTGACGAAGCCAGTGAGCACAGACAAGTTCAGGTGGTGTGCCAGTTCAATGGGCCTTAGTGCCCATGATTTTCAGTAAGTTTTGTTGTGCTCTGGAGGTGCCTGTGTGATCTTCATCAAGTGGGAGATTGTTGGAAATACATGCCTAAATCATCACAGACTGTAACCTCTATTGGAGCCAAGTCGATGTGACATATTCTATGTTTGGCCGACGAGCAGATCTGTAGCCTTATGTAGGTCGTTGTGACCTTGCAAAAGTCTTGCCGAACGGTTACACATTGGAGTCTTCGGTGTGACTTGTTGTGTTTGGTGTAACCTCTCACCGCCCATGGAGATCTCTGGCCGACAAGCCATTCTATCGTATATCGGAGAGACTTGGCCGAAAGATTTAAGGTTTCGGTATGAGGTCTTACGGATATGAATGTCTCGCCGATAGCATTCACTTGGTGTCTTCGGGGTAATTCGGAGGTTTCGTTATAAACTCCTGGCGACAGTTGCTTTGTCTCACCGACAGTATACATCGGTATAACATGAGATGGCTCGGTAAGAAGTCTTACCGATATGGATGTCTTGCCGACAGTGTTTAGTTTGAAGTCTTCGAGGAAAGTCTTGGAGTTCAGTATGACTTATATCGATAAGGAATGTCTCACTGATGGTGTACACTCGGGGTAGCACAAAAGATCTCGCTGTGAGGTCTTAACGATGGAAAGAAGTCTTGTCGACTGTTCAGTATGACTTGAGGCTTCGAAGTAACATAAAGAACTCGATAGGATGTCTCGACGAAAGACGATTGTCTTGCCGATGTGAATACTCATGTCTATGTGACTTATGGACCTCGGTATGTACTGGCGAAAGCGATGAGTCTCGCCGACTGGTGGATGCTTCGGAACAACATGAAGAGCTCGATGGGAGGTCTTGGCGAAGAGTGATAGTCTAAAACTGAAGTTGGTGAAACTTGTGAGCTCGGTAAAACATCTTGGCGATAAGGATGACTCTTGGCGACATTGATGGTTAAGTATTGTGGCATCAGGGAGACATGGTTAGTGTCTCACTGACATGCCAACACAAGTTGATCGCTTTGACCGAGAGAAGACCATCCTACGTGGTGAGCCAATAGCCAATCAGAGAAGCCAAATGGGAACCGTTGGAAGACAGTTCGTTGTGGCAGTTTTGTGAGGAAGCTCGACATAGAGGAACGACATGAATACATTTTGTAATTTTGCAGAGGTTCGGTTGGTTCGAAGAACAATTGGGTGAACAATTCGAATTGTATCAAAGTGATTTATATTCTGTAAAGATTGTAACTTGAAGGTTCTTGTACAAGTTTGATCATTGTGAAAGCTGCTGTAATCTGACATCAAAAAGATAAGTCAGAACTTTGTATGTAATTCTTTGTTACTGTAATACAAAGTGACTTCTCTTGGTGTGGTGGGTTTTTCTCCCGTAAGGGTTTTCCCACGTAAATCTGGTGTTCATTTGTGTTTGTCTAATTCTCTGTTTTTGCTATTTATTTCAAAGTGCATCTTAATTGAACTGTAATTGAAAAATTAAATGTGTATCTACATTCTTCCCTGAGGTTTTGACGTTAGGATAGTTGCTTCTGCATCTAGCTTTCCTTACAGACAATCCATCCCTTGGGTGGAGTGATGTTTGGGATCATACTAGTCAGTTTTGGGAGCTGAATTTGAAGCCACTCTATGTTTCATACTCCAATGTTGAAGCTTTCATGGTTAAGCTTCAAGGATTCACTAGGTGGGGCACCAGTTTCATGAGAATGCACTTGATTCTCACTAGCACTTGGGAATGTGTTGAGATTTCTTTTCAGTGTGTTGAAAATCACTTTCAGTTGGGTATCCATGGTTGGGATTCTCAATTTGGGTTGATAGAGTTTATTACATATGGAAAGGACTTTTGGAGGGATAAGGATCAAATTTCGAGATTTCTTGGTGTTGTTCCCTTCTTTTCCAGCCACTTGATGGATCCGTTTGTTCATCAACAAATGGATTGGAGAGACATTTTGAGTATGGGTTGGAGAGATGAACGATCGGTTGCTCTTGGGAGTGACTTTCAGCTAAGACAAGGGCAGATTTTGAGACACGAGCTTGCTGGTTGGAGGCAGACCAGCTACCTTGCTTGTGGAGTTACTTTCATTCAGGAGAGTGGGTTCATCACTTCTTGTCTAAGAGGTGGTAGTTTTCAGTTGGAGGTTGCTCTAGTGTATTTTCTGGCCACTTTGGAGGTGTTATCTTGCAACTCAATGCCCATCTCACACGCTCACACTTGGGAATTTCATTGGTGCTATTGTTTTTCCTTGTGTAGAGCTCTAGAATCATATTGTACTATGCTGATTCTAGCCTTGAACAACAACCATTATTTGTTTCTTCACATCTTTCCTACTCTTCAAGTTCATCCTATGGAGGTTTGTGATGTTAACTTTGATAGTTTACTCTCATTGTTGGTTCAGAACAGCAAACTACCACTTGCCTTGATTCATCATTCTGAGACTCATAGGGTTGGAATTATGGGAGTTTTATGTAGTCCTCATGGTAGTATCAGTATAATTCAGATGAGGCATAGTAGCTCCATGGGAAGATATGAGTATAAGTTTGTTGAGCTCTTGCAAAGGATTGCTTTCCTCTTTGCAAGAAGACTCAAAGATGTCACATTTGAAGTCATGGCTCCGTTTGATACCGCATGGAAGAATGCTGAAGGGTTTGATTTTAAGTTGAGTAGTATATCCTTCTTCTTGCCTAGGATTGTGATAGACAGTGGCATGGTTGATATTGTTGACTCTGGGCATCTTGAACATGAGACGTTGCATGATATGGATCTCAGTCTTTTAAGATTTTTCAGTTTGCATATCACGGATGGTAACATTTTTGAGTTACAAGGCAGGTTAGTGCAGCATTGGCATGATGTTTTCATTGATGAGATCAAAGTGGTGCAGCATTGGCATGGCGGGTCCTCCCTAAGACAGACTTGGGACCCTGGGATCAAACTTGTTGGGGTATTGATCAGTTCTATATTCTCTGAGGTTGTGGTCGCTTTTCTTGAGGACAAGCAATTTTGGGAAGGGCGGACTGTAATGTCCCCATTTTTAGCCCTACACTTTCTAGTGATTGATAGCCTATCTTCGATGTGCTGTCGGCTAGTCAGAGGCAGAATTAGGGTTTCCGGCTGCTTGGTGGGTTCTTTTGAAAATTCAGGGGTTTGCATGTTGGAGTTTGGCTATTTGGATTTTGGATTCCTTCTAGGTTTTCAGAGAGCTTCATAGAGGTATGACATGCAACTACCTCGGTGTCATGTCCCCTTCTAGTTGACATCTCTCAGAGCATATGATTAGCCTATTATGCGACTCTCGTAGGCTGATAGGATGGATAGAGGGTCTTGATGGAGCTTGGCTTGGCTTCAGTTGTCAGATTTTTATCAGTTGGCTTTCGTTCGGGCTCATTTGGACACTTTTTGCTCGGATTGCTATTTTTAGTAGTTCTTGGCACTCAGCGGAGCACCCCTGCTATTTTTAGCAGTTTGGTTTGGTCACGTGCAGAATCACTTCCTTAGTCGTCAGCTTCAGACGGTTCGTGCATCGGGTATATATTGAGAGAGATATTAATATTTAATTGATTTAATTAAATATTAATTATTTGGCACTTATATTATAAAGTTATAATATTTTAATATTATAACTTAAGTGAAATATTGGAAGGGGTCGCCCATCATGGAAGGGGACGTTTTTAATTATATTTTTTAATTAAAAATGTGACTTAAGACTATTGAAATAATTAAAAAGAAAAGTCGAATTTATTTTAATGATGCTTTTTGAAGGAATTCGCACTTTTCAAAGGGATATAAGGCTTTGCTTTGAAAATCGAGCCATTATGTTATTGATTACTGAAAATTGATCGAGTCTTCAACCAGAGCACGGAAGCCAAGGGTTTCAGTCTCAGAGCATTGGGGAACGAGCCATCTCCAGTGAAAGCAATTCAGAGGTTGTGAAATATCATCTGATTTATTGCCAGGCAAAGAGATTTCTTCATTCAAGAGAGATCACAGAACTTCACAGTTGGTCTACTTTCAAAGTTTTGGGGTTAGTGAATTCATCCAGAGGTGATTCTTCAAATAAGGCGCCAAATTCATTAAGGTCTGGAGATTCTAAAAGAGGGTCGTACTTCATTAATTGCTGCTGCTACAGCCGTACTTTTCCTACAGCAGATCCGTACCATTGAAGAAGCCGTACTTTTCAGGCAAGGCAAATCGCCTTCTCTTTTTACCATCTGGTCTCACCTATTGGAGTGCAAATACCAAGGGATTCTTTCTGGAGCATTTGACAGAGGAGGAAAAGACTCAGCTGAAAGCTGTACCAATTCTTCTCTTTTTTTCATGCGCCTGTAATCAGCAATACCAGGTTTTCTTATTGCAATTATATGGCCTCTTTTTGACTTGCATGTAGTCAGATCTATATTGTGATAAGTCCAGTGAATCAATAAATGATTGGCCAGTGTTAGATCTCGCATTTCTATCAATATTGATATCATAGTATTTAATTTGAATTTATTATCAATTTATTGCAAAAATCGCATTCTTCCTATTTCATTTCATGCAAAAAACCAAAAAAAAACCAAAAATACATCAAAAACAAGCAAAAACGGTCAGATTCAGAGAACAGGGGAAACAAGGGTTTCTACAGTGGTAGGTTACCTCAGGAACTATATTGCAGGGCAGCAGAAGGCATGGGTCAAGTGGATTCACTTGTGCGAGTATTGCTACAACACGACATTCCACATGACCATTCAGATGTCCCCTCCCATGGCGTTGTACGGTTATGAGGCGCCGAGTTTTCTGGATTTGCTACTGAGTGACTATAGAGTGCCGAGTGCTGGAGACTTGTTGCAGGAGAGTCAGGATACTATGAGGGCTCTCAAGGAGAATATTGCCAAGGCACAAAATCAACAAAAGCAGTACGCAGATCAAAAGAGGACAAAGAGGTCTTTTGATGTGGGTGACAAGGTTTATCTTATGCTGCAGCCCTATCGTCAGTCTACTCTTAGGAAGAGTGGGTCAGAGAAGCTTAAGCCACGGTATTACGGTCCTTTCAGGATCCTGTGGCATGTTGGAGAGGTGGCTTATGAGCTTGAGCTTCCGGCAGAGAGCAAGGTACACAATGTTTTTCATGTGTCACGTCTCAAGAAGGCGTTGGGTCACCGTGTGGTACCTTCTGCAGTTTTACCTCCCTTAGATGATGAGGGAAAGTTGATTCTCATACCTGAGTCTATCCTAGAGTACAGAGAGAGACAGTTGCGCAGGAGGACTATCAGGGAATATTTAGTGAAATGAAGAGATTTGCCAGTGGAGGATGCTACATGGGAGAGAGAGGATATTCTGCAGCATCCGGTGTTGAGATTGCTTGAGGACAAGCAATTTCAGGAGGGGCGGACTGTCATGTCCCCTTCTAGTTGACATCTCTCAGAGCATATGATTAGCTTATTATGCGACCCTCGTAGGCTGATAGGATGGATAGAGGGTCTTGATGGAGCTTGGCTTGGCTTCAGTTGTCAGATTTTTATCAGTTGGCTTTCTTTCGGGCTCATTTGGACACTTTTTGCTCAGATTGCTATTTTTAGCAGTTCTTGGCACTCAGCAGAGCACCCCTGCTATTTTTAGCAGTTTAGTTTGGTCACGTGCAGAATCACTTCCTTAGTCGTCAGCTTCAGACGGTTCGTGCATCGGGTATATATTGAGAGAGATATTAATATTTAATTGATTTAATTAAATATTAATTATTTGGCACTTATATTATAAAGTTATAATATTTTAATATTATAACTTAAGTGAAATATTGGAAGGGGTCGCCCATCATGGAAGGGGACATTTTTAATTATATTTTTTTAATTAAAAATGTGACTTGAGACTATTGAAATAATTAAAAAGAAAAGTCGAATTTATTTTAATGATGCTTTTTGAAGGAATTCGCACTTTTCAAAGGGATATAAGGCTTTGCTTTGAAAATCGAGCCATTATGTTATTGATTATTGAAAATTGATTAAGTCTTCAACCAGAGCACGGAAGCCAAGGGTTTCAGTCTCAGAGCATTGGGGAACGAGCCATCTCCAGTGAAAGCAATTCAGAGGTTGTGAAATATTATCCCATTTATTGCCAGGCAAAGAGATTTCTTCATTCAGGAGAGATCACAGAACTTCACAGTTGGTCTACTTTCAGAGTTTTGGGGTTAGTGAATTCATCCAGAGGTGATTCTTCAAATAAGGCGCCAAATTCATTGAGGTCTGGAGATTCTAAAAGAGGGTCGTACTTCATTAATTGCTATTGCTACAGCCGTACTTTTCCTACAGCAGATCCGTACCATTGAAGAAGCCGTACTTTTCAGGCAAGGCAAATCGCCTTCTCTTTCTACCATCTGGTCTCACCTATTGGAGCGCAAATACCAAGGGATTCTTTCTGGAGCATCTGACAGAGGAGGAAAAGACTCAGCTGAAAGCCGTACCAGTTCTCTGTTTTTCATGCGCCTGTAATCAGCAATACCAGGTTTTCTTATTGCAATTATATGGCCTCTTTTTAACTTGCATGTAGTCAGATCTATATTGTGATAAGTCCAGTGAATCAATAAATGATTGGCCAGTGCTAGATCTCGCATTTCTATCAATATTGATATCATAGTATTTAATTTGAATTTATTATCAATTTATTGCGAAAATCGCATTCTTCCTATTTCATGCAAAAAACTGCAAAAAACCACAAAAAAACCAAAAATACATCAAAAACAAGCAAAAACGGTCAGATTCAGAGAACAGGGGAAACAAGGGTTTCTACAGTCGGACAACCTTTCTGAACTTACTATTTTTAGTAAGTTATGACGGTTACATCTTGGAGTTTGGGATTTTGGATTGCATATTCTTTCTGGGTTTTCAAAAAGCTTCGCAATGGTATCACATGCACTTTGATCCAAGCAACTTTCTGAATTTACTATTTTTAGTAAATTCTATTTTTGGCAACAATCCAGTTGGCATCAGTTTAGCAGGCTTTCCTCTTCAGGCAGTTTAGTTGGTATTGTTGATTTTTGGCCTTTTGATGCATTTGTTGGGAGATAAGTTATTTTGATTTAAATAATGTTATATTTTCACATTAACCCCTTGGCCTAGCAATATAACTTGAAGTTGTTTTAAAAAGGGAGACTTTATGGGTGAATGCCTCATCAAGAGGTTATTTTAATATTTTCTAAAGGCCAAAATCAAGCTTGGAAAAGGGACGCCAACTTAAGAGAAAAGATGATTTTTTAAAATTAATAAAAAAGTCAAAAGTTGCTTTGAGGAAAAAGGACGCCATCCTTGGAGGGAAAAGAGATTAATTCAAATTTGAGAATTAGGGCATTTTCTGGATGTTTCTAGAAGATTCCTCTCAAGCTTATAAAAGGAAGCCTCTGCTCTTCAGTTGGATCATGTTATGTCTTCAGTAAAGTTATACTACCGGAATGGTATTTGGATTGCTTCGAGGAATGAATGCCTCCTAGCCTTGGCTCGACTTCTTGCTTGAAAGATAGCAACTCGTGGAGAGTTAGTTTGTAGTGGAGTGAGTTTTTGTAGTGAGAAATTGCATTGTAGAAGTTATTATGCATTTGTAGTCTAGTTTGAGCATGTTAGTGAAGTTTTGGTGTTGCTGACTTCAAGTTGCTAAAAGTTGTTTTTGCTCATAAGTCAAAAAATAAAAATATATTCATTTTGGGTATTGGCTAAAACCATTTCTATGCCCTAGGCGCCCATTTGTGCAAAGTTTGGTGATTTCTAATGAAAAATCTGATTTTATCTTGTTGGTAGAACATTTCTAGAAGCCGTACCATTCTGTTCTGCCTGACAAATGTTTAGAAAAAAAAATTTCAGGGTTTTAGACTCATTTTCTGATTAGAATATGGTCGACATCCTCCTTGTGCTCACTTGCATCAGATTTCATGTCATTTGGACTAGTCTAGATAGAGTTATGAGCATCTTAGTGAGTTACAGTGTTGCTGTTTTTGCATTTTCAGTCATATCAGATTGTAGGAGTTCATCATTTGAGTGGGGTTTGAGTCTAGGAGTTATTATTAAGCTTTGGAGATATCTTATTCATTATTGCAGCATTGGAGAGCTTCTAATCTTATGTTCTTGGCAGGCACGTTCTATTACATTATAAGCTGAGCAGTAGTATTGTCAGCATTTTCTAATCTATCTCTTCTTGCTCATTGTAATACCCGCTGAATAAGTGGAAGAGGCTGGCTTGCCGCCTATTTTTACATTTTGCTTTGTAATTTCCTTTCTTAGTATCTACGCTTATGGTACTCCATCTCCACCTTGGGATGGAAAGCACATTCTAGGCGTTGAGTTACTTTCAGCATTATCATTTGCTTTGTAATTTCCTTTCTTAGTATCTCCGCCTTATGGTAGCTCCATTCCCACCATGGGTTGGAAAGCACATTCTAGGCGTTGAGTTTACTTTCAGCATTGTACTTCTTTCCAGTTGATACTGACGACCCTCTTGCCATATGACAACATCATTCTCATCTCGAGATTGAGTGCGCATTCTTGGAAAAGAGTTACTTGCAAACTGCTGGTTTGGGTTTGTGCTAACCTTAACGGGTGCTTCTTGGTTGATTGTGTGCTTGAGCTGAATTGTTCATTAAAGAATTGGAAAAAATTGGTTTGGTTCTTTACATGACATGTGTAGTCCCATGAATCAGGTTGGAGATGTATTGTCGGAGTTGTTGATTTTCAGCCTTGAGGGCTGCCTTATCTTCACCATCTTTGACCACTCTTTCTTTCAAGCTCACTGTTGCAACCTCAAAGAGACTTACATTAGTTTCTCGTGTGCTCCTACCAAGGTTGGTTTTGACCAACGTGAAATCGCCGACCTCAACCTCATGGGCATGCTTGTCAACTAGTGGTGTTGCAATCTCAATGACTGTCTCATTTTCAGCGTTCTTCTCCACTCATACTTGCTTCTTGAGCTTCTTGTCAAATATTTCTTGGTAGACATTGTCAAACTCAACAAAATCCAACTGGTAAGAAGGCTTTCTTCTTTTTCTACCTAGGATGCTCTCAAGCCAAGACGATGAGTCTTGGCTAACTTCGCTGGAAAGATTAGTGTTTGTCCCATCAACTCGGGATGAGTGAGATCATGTTGAGATTTAACAAACTTTTGAATCTGGCTTCAAGTCAATATGAATTGGAGATAGCTGCGGTGGTGGCGAAAGAATGGGATGTTCTGCTTCAACCTATGGCATTGTTTCAACAGTATCCATGGCTGCATCCACATGTTGTTCTTGCAGATTTATATCAGCAACTTGCATCTTTCCTCTTGAATGCATGGGCTCTCTGTGATTCTTCGAGGCCTCTAGAAAATTGCACATTGTTTTTTATCTGGGTTTTGATTTGGAAGTGGAAGGTAGTGTGGTAGTAACTGGTGGCGGCTCTATGATTGGAGTAACTACCTTCCACATCCTCTTGTTGTCCAAAAAAAGCTTGTTATTCCTTACAACTCTACTTGTCCTTTTCTCAACAGATATGCTTTCCTTGGCGTACCAATCAACAGATCGAAGTGGCTTAGTCAATTTGATCTCTGAAGAATGTGGGAAGTATGACTTTCCCATCATCATCTGATAATCCTTCCACATCCTCTGACAAGAAATCAGCGACCTGTGGAAGAGTGAAACTGTTGTAGTTTCACCTATGCACTTCGAACGCGTCTTCACAGTTAAACCAATAATCCTCCATCGAAGGTTTATGTGAAGAATGATGGCCAAGGTGAGTTACCAAGTGACCCCAAGGATCATATAAATGTCTTTCAATGAGAAACTTAAGATTAAGTTTTGTCATCTCATTGCTCATAGCCTTGGCATTAGCTACTAATCTGCACCTGTATATACAAAATAAAATTTGGCATCTAACTTGCCTTTATTGCATAGAAAGGTATGCACTTCATGCAACTGTCGTAAGAGCTCCATGAATACCACCTTATCCAATGGATAACGAGGTAACATGGTTGGATGACCTAAGTATCCATATACGCGAATGTAGGTAAAAATGGGGAACTAAATGAACCAATCAACCCAATCTACCATTGCCAATTTGGCTTCTAGTGAAATGTGTATATGTGACTCGTGATCAAGGTCCCCTACTATGTGCATCAGGAACTGGTCATTCACTCACTTGAAGTGTCGTTCTAACTATGAAAATTCAAGCTATGAGAAATGTTTGTGAACCTTCTATAGGCTCAGAGTTCCAACAGTATTCAACCCTCTAAACTGGCCTTGAAAGGCTATTAGATATACGATGTATGAATACATGGAATTTGTGGACTTTGAAGAAACAAGTCATCTAGTTGTGGAGAATGTCGTTGATTAAAGCAAGCCATTCATAGTGTTCTTTGAGCTTGACAAGTTGAGACATGATGTAGTACATCCATGGCTGAAACTTGTTTGCTTCTACTTGACCTGTGACACGGTTGAGTAGAGTAATCATGATTGCGTACTCATCTCTGAATTCTCCACGTCCCCCATTCTTTGGCAAGCTGTTTCTTTTCTCTTTAAGCCACCTTTCTGCCATTCTTTTCTAATATTTTTCCTTTGACTTGTTGAATTCCCTTTCACACTCCATTGATATGACCAAATTGTTTGCACAAGGGGAATAGCAAAGCATCTCTCGATATCCTTTGGCTTGAGACTCATATTACTCACCCATTTGCTGATTGAATCTCTTATGCAGTAGGGTTGTAATGTTTCACACAAGCGATTACAAATTCGATGCTCTACGCTGAGATGGGAAATGAGGCTGCCTCAAGCAACCCAGATTGCTCAATATTTTGCATTGTGATGCCATCTACGCCTTCCAACTTGTCCAAATCAACTTCGGCGTGTGTTCAATGTAAATCAATGTCAGCTATTTTCAGGAAATTATGAAGCAAGACCAATTTGGTCTTGAATTCAACTTGAGAGAATTGCATTCTAAAAATCTTGAAGAATGACTGGGCACACGACACTATTTGAACTTCTTCTATAGAGGCTAAAAATAGCTTCACCGAGGGGCAATTTTTACGAAAATTCTAAGACATGGGTTTTGTTGAGAATATCTTTTTGAACAAACCCAAAATGTTAGATTTTCGAAATGATTTTTTCTTGGACATGCAACAACCCCTCAAAAGTAGAAGCTGCAAAAGCTATTTTTTCCCAAAAAAATTTGGCACATGGGTTTTGTAGGCGCCTCTATACTAAGCAAACCTAGAATGTCAGTTTTTGAAAAAGGTGACTTTTTGTAGAAACCCTAAAAATTGGAAGCAGCGGGGTAACTTTTCCGAAGAAATCTAGCATGTGGGTTTTGTGACCAATCTCATGCTGAATGAACCCAGAAGGTTAGATCTATGAAAAAATGGAGTTTGCTCAAGCATGCAAGAAAGCCTAAGACATAAGTAGAAGAATTTGGGGGGAAAAGCTGGAAGTTATGAACAGCCTTTGGAAAATGATGCCTAGAGATATGAAGTCTTGAAAACTATTCCTCTGTGCAATCTAATCTTGAAAACACGAAGAACGTTGAAAATGGCTTCCGCTAGATCCTTCAAATGGCGTTGGAGAAAAAATATTTGTGTTTTGGCATCAACCTACAAAGAATAACGAAGAATAGATGCCTAGATGCTTGATAAATATCAATTGGAGGTGGAAGCATGAGTTAGGGCGCCAAAACCTTGATTAAGGAGTTATCTCGTGTGATTGGAAGCTAACTGAAGGAATCTCCACCAATTTTGGGATGCCTAGACATGAGAAAGCCTTCAAAAATCGTAACTCAAGTTAACTTGGGCCCACTTTGACTTTTAGGTGTCCAAGTCTTGGGAGTTAGAATTTTTTTGAAGATTTTCATCTTTTTCTATGATGAACTACCTTTGTTTGATCCTGAATTACGATCGCCTAATTGATCCTGTGATTGGGGTGATAGATTCACTGTGGAGTTGGATCAACTCTGAAGAGATCTTACTGGAGACTACAAACCCTGAAAACTAAATCTGGTGGCTTGAATGCTTGGGCACCTTTTCCTAGAAGGGTGCTTTTCCTAACCAAACTTGGCCAATTTCTTGGATGATTTTCAATTTCTTTAATTTGACCTCCCGTGCTTCGATCCGCAGTTGCTGGTGATTGACGAATCTCATGATTGGGATGTTCAATCCATTGCGAAGCTAGAAACATTCTAGAAAAGATGACTGGTTTTGCAAGCTCAAAAGATTGTTGTATAGGGTTCAAATTCCTAGGCGCCCCTAACCTACAGAGGCGCTTTTGTGCTTCTGAGACACAATTTTCACCTTGTCATCATTGACAAAATGTCCTAGTTTGACCTTCTTTGCTGGATGTTTGACTGCTCCGGTGAACTTGCTAACGGACTCATTGCAAAGACTGATCAAAACGAAGAACTTCATGGGAGTTGTGACACCTGAAAGCTGCGTTTGATGCCTCAAAAGGTTGGGCGCCTTTTAATAGCAAGGTGCATTTCTGCTCAATGTTAGCCAATTTTCACGATTTTCAACTTTTCCTTTATTTTACATGTTCGTTTGATCTTCATTTGTCGGCATCCGATAGGTCTTTTGAGCTTGCAGATAGATTCACTACGGAGCTAGATTGAAGTCGGGAAGAATTGCTTCAATTTCATGGGTGCCCCTGGCCTGCAAGGGCGCTTTTCCTTGCTAGACTCCAATTTCAAGTTTGCTGACTTTTAGTGTTTCTCGCTTGATCCTCGTTTGTGAGCATTTCACCAATCATGTGATAAGGATGTTGGATTCATCGCGAAGCCGACAGGATTCTGAAGAGAAGCCCCAAAATTACAAATCTCAATGACTGTATCTGAGGCCTTGAATTCATGGGTGCCCCTAGCCTACAAGGGCACTTCTGGCTCTAGTTGGCAATTATTTTCAATGATTTTACTCTTCTCATGCTTCTCATTAACCGTGTCGTTGTCTTGAGATGATCACTGTTGTCGTTGATGCAAACACGTTCACCATTGTGATTGCTTTCACCATTTTACATGCACAGACAATTGAAAATGTTGACCAAGGCGTTGATTGCCAAGTAGATTCTCCCTTGTAAGGCGTGCATCTTCCAAACTTAGAATATTTTTAGCAAATTTCAACTTTTGAAATTCCCCTCCATCGTGAAGCATCTTTTCGAGCATCTTTCGCCATAGACTCATTTGTGCAACGTCTGAAGCTTAGATCTTGATGCCTAGTACTAGTCATTTGCCATTGTTGACCTCGGAGGTCCTAACTTTTCTCCTGAAAAATTGAAATAGACCCACCAAAGCAAAATTGACTTTTTCGTGATTCTAACTTAACCAGTGTGATCGTGAAGTGAAATTAACCTATCAAAATCATTTTGAGTCATTTCTGGAAATGTCCTATTTTTAGTGTTTTCCTAAAAATAAGGGCCTGAAACCCAAATTTTCAAAATTTGCAAGAATCCTTTTGACAATAAACCCACAAAAACCCAATGCTTCATTTGACCTAAAATTGACTTTTGACAACAATTTTACAAGATTTAGACCATTTTTATCAAAATGCCTTATTGAAGCAAAATTTTTATTTTGGGTACAACACAACCTATGATGGATGTTGAAACAAGGAATGAGCTGCGTCGGAAGAAGTTGTTTTTTACTTGGAAGGAAACGTGGGAATCAAGTCACATGTGCCTTGGGAAAGGCAAGGCACATTACATAGAGGTCTATTTTGATACTGATGAGGAGGTTGACATGAGTTCATATAGTGATCATGAAATGCAACCACACAATGATGCTAACACAAGTGATATAGCTCATGGTACTATTGCGGCACTATCAGGAGTTCCTAAGTATCATCCTTTTCAAGTGAGAGTTCTTAAGGGACAGCAGGTCACTTGTTTGATTGACAGTGGAGCTACTCACAACTTCATTGACGAGGGCTTGGTTGTGAGGAAGGGATTGCAAGCTAAGGAATTTCCAAGTTTCAGGGTTATGATGGTTGATGGATTTAAAATGAGTTGTACTAAGAAGGTCCCTCAGCTGAGCATGCAGTTGAATGATTATGTGGTCACTGATGATTTCTATGTGGTTGGGATTGGTGAGTCTAATGTTGTTTTGTGAATCTAGTGGTTGCAATCACTTGGGAGATATATCCAAGATTTTCAGCGGATGGAGCTAGAGTTCACATCAAATGGGAAGAAGATTGTATTGAGAGATTTAGCAAAGGGTGTTCCACGAATAGCATCAGCAAAGAGGCTGGAGGCTTGTTTTGGGCATGATGAGGTAAATGATTCTACATGTTGCATGATATTTTCACTTCCAATCACAAGTCATTATCCTGATGAGGATTCGAGGAGCATGGTAATCAAAGTAGCGCAACAGTCTTCTACGAAGACTAAGGTTTGTGATGATGAGTTTTCTTATTACAGGTTGAGAATCATTATACTACTTTCCAAGAGAGATACGGTGATGTTATTTGCACATCTCTTGTAGTATAGTGTTTCAAATAATAGAGTTTGCAGATTTCAAACATTAATATGGGATCCTGGAAGTTAGTGTTGGGTATGCAGGTATCGATTGCTTGGGACAAGCAATCTCCGTGAAGGGAGGACTGTAATGTCCCCATTTTTGGAGTGATCACCTTTCAGAAGATTGGTTAGCCTATTAGCCACTCTAGTTGGATAGAGGATGAGTTGGATAGAGGATGAGTTGTTGCATCCGATTATATTTTGGGCCATTGGAAAATAAAAGAAAAACAAATATTATTATTTGGCCAAGGAGAAAAATAAATATTTTATTTTGCGCCTTTATGTTATAATATTATTTTAAAGTCACTTTAGAAAAATTAATAAAAAATTATAAAAGCAATTTAAGTGGGGAATAAGGCAAAAAGTAATTTAAAAATGAATTATTTCTCTTCTAAGTGGGACACCTAGGGTTGGAGGGGAAATATTTTATTGAAAATCATTAAAAGTGAGTTTGAGGTCCTTTGAAAAAGGTTTATAAAAAGAACCTCTATCATTCTTGAGGCTCATATTGTGGATTTGATAAACTTGTTTTTTCTCTATCTTCAGTTGAGGATTCAATTGCAGACAACTCTGAGGATGAAAACCCTTGGATATTTGTAGGTTGGATGAAAACCCAATCCTACTTGTGAGGTGGATTCATCCAGGATTCACTAGTGGGCATAATTTTAGATTTGTGAATAGTTTGGGGTCATTTCCAACTAGGGTTTTGTTGTACCCAAAATTAAAAAATTTGCTTCATTAAGGCATTTTGGTAAAAATGGTTAAAAACTTGCAAAATTTGTCATCAAAAGTCAAAAAGGTCAAAATGTCTAAAAATAGCAATTTTCTATTTTTAGAAATTTCCGAAAAATAAACGGACCATAAGGTTCTTCTGGATTTATTGTCAAAAGGATGCTCACAAAATTTTGGAAAATTTTGAATTTTGTATGTCGGCCCCTATTTTTTAGGGAAAATGGCTAAAAATAGAATCTTTGTAGAAAGGGCTCAAATTGATTTTGATTGGTTGATTTTACATCACAATCACACTGGTCTAATTAGAATTGTCAAAAAGTCAATTTTTCTCTAGTAGGTTTATTTTGCTTTTTCAAAAGAAAAATCAGGACCTCCAAGGTCATCAATGGAGGATGGCTAGTTGCTAGGTGTCAGAATTGAAGTCTCAAACGCTGCACAAATTGATCCACGACAACAGATGCTCGAAAAACGGTGAACGAAGGAGTCAGTGCCCTAGTTGCCTTCATTGGCCCTACTCTTCTATAGGCAGTGTTCGAAGGCGGCTATAACAAACAGGTGTTCAGTTGCTGAGTGAAAGCTTCCTTCAGTTCAGGTTGTCCATTACTCCTCACTCGTCGGGATACTTCAATAGCTGGAAATAATAGCTGCTGGTCGTCGAGAACCTGGGTCTTCTCATCCGGTTATCAGTTATCGATGAGACCCTGAGAATAGTAGGGGCACTACACCTACATTTGGGCTAGTTATAGTTTGTTGGCGAGAAGAGTTGATTCCCGGTAGTTGTTTGTTGGCCCCCGCCGACCCCCCCATTATAGTTTTCTAAGGCGCCTTAGGGAGAGCATTCTGAAGAAAAACCGGCCCTTTCATTTTCTCTGGTCCGAGCATCAGCATGAGAATGAGATTGAGTCTGGGTCCCCCGAAACTTAGGAGGATAGAAAGGTACAGCGAGCCTTCCTAATTTCAGTTCGGGTGTTCATGGACAAGGATAACTCCGAGCGAGGGATAGTTCTATGTTGAACCGGCCAGGCCCTACCATTCTATGGGAGGATGAAAGGAAGGAAGCCCCAGGCAAGAAGCTGCCAGAGGATCCAGAGAAAGAAGGAAGTGGAATTCTAGAACTTTAACTGCTTTCTAAACTATTGGATGGAAGGAAGGTTGATCCACTGGAAGAGCATCAATCTAGTTGTTTAGGGTTCAGAAGTGGAGGCAAGACAAATGAAAGCATGCTCAAGATGGATAGAGAGATTGAAGGAAGGTGGGGTCGAGGCACTTGGCAAGCAATGCCTTAGTCAATTTTTCAGTTTTCGCAGATCATGCACGTGCAACGGTGAACATGGTCACATGTCAACGACGATGGTCAATGCGGTCAACGAAGACAGTGAACAACCGGCAAGGAAAGTTGAAAATCTTCAAAATATGGCTAAGTCTAGAGCATAAAAGGGCCCCTGTTAGCCAGGGGCGCTCAAGAGTTCAAGTAATCAAAATCAGTTGTTAGGGTTTGCAATTTTGGGGGTTCTTTTCAAAATTCTTTAGGCTTTCCAATGAATCCAACATCCAGTTTACAAGATCTATCAAATGGCCAGAATTGCAGATTAAACAGAGATGTTGCATCAAAAGGACAAATTGAAAATCATGAAAATTATCAAATTTTTCTAACTCTGGCAAATATGGGCACCCTGATCAGCCAGAGGCACCCAGGGTTTTGAGCAGTCTAAAGCAATGTCTAGGTTTGGCAATACTAGTCATTCTTTTTAGAATTCTTCAGGCTTTAGGAAGAGTGGTGCGGAAAAGCTTAAGCCACGTTATTATGGTCCATTCCGAATCTCCAAGCTGATTGGAGAAGTGGCTTATGAGCTGGAATTGTTGGCAGAGAGCAAGGTACACATTGTGTTTCATGTTTCTTGCCTCAAGAAAGCATTAGCGCACAATGTGATACCTTCCACAACACTACCACCCCTAGATGAGGAGGGGAAATTGATTCTTATTCCTAAAGCTATCATTGACACTAGAGAGCGCAAATTGAGAAGTTATCAAGGAATACTTCGTGATGTGGAAGAACCTACTAGTAGAGGATGCAACCTGGGAGAACGAGGAGATATTACAACATCCTTAGTTGAGATTACTTGAGGACAAGCAATTTCAATGAGGGAAAATTGTAATGTCCCCTCTCTATTCAGTGGATTGGGAGTTAGGGTTAGCCTATGACATTGGTCCCCGTAGGCTAATGAGATGTTTAGGGGACCCTTTGGAGGGTATTCTAGTTCTTCAGTAGGCTTGGGTATCCATTTTAGTGTTTACAACTCAGTGACTCAGTATATTGATTGGTGAGCCTTCCAGGGGCAGTTCTAGAGAACATTGTTCATACTTACTATTTATAGTAAGTTATACCAGGATCAAGGGTCATGTTGATGCGTGTTTTATGACACACAAAACATTTTAGAACAAAGTGTCACAGACGCTCTATTCTCTCTTGAAAAACTACTTCCTATGCTAAGATTGCAAGTGAGGTCATAGGGTAATTCCAATGTTTAAGATGAACGCGGATAGGCTCTGTGGTATGGATGTGATTTGCTATGGGCACAAGTAAGATTTTGTAAGTTATTCGAAGAAGTGGAGACATAAATGCAGTACCATTTTGGGTTTTTGATTTATATAAAAAAAGTGAAAAAAGATTTAGGGTTTAGAGACTTTTATGCTACTCCTAAGAAATCAAGAGAAGACGAAGACTAAGTGAAACCAAATAAACCATACTCTGTTTCGCCACGTTCAACGACAACTACGCAGAGCAAGTGCAATCTTCTAGGAATGTGCTTGTGATTTTCACGTGATAAATAATTGCCATCAGATCGAACAACAATTATTAAAACAGAAGTTAAGCATCCACAGTAAAGCTCAGTCTAACTTTGCACATTGAGTGAAATCATCCACCCAAAGAAAGTATGAGCTCGGTTTCACTAATCTCCGTTATCAATCAATCATTCTTCTAACATACATTTTAATTCAAATCTACTAAGAGAGAAAGAAGATATGCGACCATGCAACTATTCAACAATCAAGTATTCAAGGCACCTCATGCATTTGAACTTCATTATCAAAGTAGTGTTTTCACAACAATCTCATAAAAACTCTCTTTATTTCTAACTATCTCAAATCTGCTCTAACTTCTAAGAATCTAACTATCTGATCTAATTTCTAATGAGAAATGAGAGAGTGAGGGGGGGGGTTTATATAGTTTTTCAAGATTACAAAGAACGGCCGAGATTGATTCAAGATCAATGGCCAAGATTAAATGGAACTAAACCCTAATTAGGGTTTCCAAAACCACAATTAGTTAACTGAAGAGAACACTAGATAACTGGAGTGTCATCCTTATCCACTTGTGCAGCCTCACGTTCGGCGAACCTGGACACTATCAGGTCGACCTCCTCCATGGCAATGTCGGGCAGCACGCTGATGTTGTACTCCAGCAAATCCAAGTTCTCGGCACATTCTGCAAACATAGTAGCCCACGTTGGTTCCTGTAGCAAGAAAGAACTTCTGATGGCCATGAATTTGAACACCTTGGTGAATCCTTCTTTCATGATTGGCCCGGTGGTGGAGAAAACTTTCTGTACTTGCTCCTTCAGAATCCTCGGCCGCAAGTGTTTCCTTCGGACAATCTCCTTGTCTAGCATATATGCAGCCATCTCATAGATTTTACTTTGAATTTCTTTTACTCATTCTTCAACTCTACCACTGTCCTGCTTCACCTTTTCGAGGACTCCTTTCCTTGAGATCAAAGCATAGTACCACCCGTTGAAGTCATATGCTGCTCCGACTTCGATAACCTTGTCTTCGATCAATCTTTGCTTTGAAATGCCCTTCAGTTCCCGAATGTATGGGATGATCCTGCTCTAAATATCCTCAAGACTGCTCCATGACTCCGCAAGATCTGCAACTCGTGAAAGCATGAAGGAAGCCCGCTCATTTATATGTGCCAACTTTTCTGCAAACACCAACGCTTCTTCTTTCCTTCCAACCATCCAGCTTTTAGCTTCCCTTGCTGTTGTCAACTCTTCTTCAAAATTTGCATCTGGTTCCTGTGAAGCAGTTGGAGGTAAAGGCGCCACCTATTCACCTTCGTTTAGTGGCTTTGTCAAGTGTTGGATGTAGTCCTTTAGGCGCTGGATTTCTTTCTTGTACTCTTTCTTCTTGGCAACTTCCTTTTCTAACCTGGCCTTGATGGTGGCCACGGAATTATCCAAGTCTTCGACTTCCTGCCCTTTTGATGTTGGACCCATGTCGACAGTTGTGATAGCATATTCCTCAGGAGCAATCTCGTCTTGAAACTTGTCGGCTGTAGGCACTACAATTTGCACCGTGCGATTTCCAACTTCATCTCTCTAAATGGTTGATAACTTCTTGGCCTTCTTCCTTGGGGCAGTTTGCTCTAATCTGGCCAGAAAATATGTCATTGTCCTCCTCAAGGACCTCCACTGGCGCTTTTCTTTTCAATCTTTCCCTCAGCCATTCTGGTACTGTTGGCTGTTCAATTATGTCCTCTTGATTTTGGATGTCCTGCATGTCCTGTACTTCCTGTTCTTCCTGAATTTCCGGCATACTTTGAATTTCTTGGACTAACTGCATACCCTGGATTTCCTGGACGGAGGGGTCCTCTTGAATGTCTTTGAGGGCGGAAATCATTCCTTCCTCGAATTCTCCATCCTCGATGTCTGTGTCGTTACCCGATTCCAAAATCTCTGTGCCTGCTGGAGAAGGTTGACCATCATCCTCTATTTGAATTGGCTCTATATTTTCAACTGGAGAAGGGATCCTGGCATTTTCCAAAGATTCTTTATCCAAGGCAAGCATTTCTTCTATGTTCCTAGAAGTGGCCGACTGGAGGGGTCTGGACTTGTGTTTCTTCCACGAAGGGCCTTCATCTATCTCTTTACCTTTGTCTTGCCTTGCATCAGCTTCTTTCCTCTTCTTCGAGTTGGCAGCGTCTGCTTGTCCATCTGCATGAGATGCACCGGCGTTCGAAGAACATGACTCAGTGTCTCCCATCAACTCGTAGGTAAATTGCACATTTCTCTGTTTTAAGACTTCCGCCTGCCGATCTATCCACCACTGAGAGTACTTGAAAACAGGGCGCATTAAGGTGGCTAGATCACCCATCTCAGGTTCGAACCATTTCATAGGTGGAAGCGGCTCATTTTCCTTGAAGCCTGGCTGCACATATATTCCATCATCTTCCAGTTGGTCAGGTATCTTGAAGAGCTCTGTCGACCTTATCATGCTTAATGGCAACCTTGACCATAACCTTCTTCTTACATCATATTCGTCTGCTGCGTTGGCCCAAAAGTCCTCTAGGTCAACCCGATGTTTGTACCTTTCTCCGTCCACAATCTTGATGTGATGAAGCGGATCGAAGTTGTTCCTGGATTTGTATGAGATAAATGGATATTGCTGAATCTCCAGTCGAGCAACCTCTGCTGCTTGTGCTGTCGGGCATGACTCCTCCATGTTGCCAATGAAAAACGGAAAGGTAACAGCAGCTTTCTGCTTAGGCCTTTGGATATTCTGATATGTTTCTAGTTGCCTTAGCACTTCCAGCAATACCATCTTGTTAGTCGGATAGACAGGCAGCCTATAAGGATTTTCGGAAAATCCTTGGATTCTGATGTAGGTGAACTTAGGATATTGAATAAACCAGAATCCATACCGGCTGATCAGGCTCTTGGCTTCATGCGAGAGTCTTTGGTGAGTTCCGCCTTGAAGAAGCCGGGTGATATACATTAAGAAGGCATCATGAGCCCTCCGGAAATGAGACTTCTCTTTCAGCTGCAGCTGCGGATAGCAATCGTAGACTTTCAATTTCCCCTCGCCATTGCCGACCACGCCTTTGCATGTCAAGCCAGGATATTTATAATATCTCGCAAGTGAATATACAATGTATGAGCTCATGTGAAAAATTTTGGTCTGCTCAAAGTTGACCAACTGTTCGTGCAAGCTGTCACTAATCATCCTGGACCAATTGAACATCTTGACTCCAGTGATTATTTCGTCAATAAAATAGTACATCCATTCTTCGAAAGGAGCACCGTGGGCACTGCCTACTATTCTGTTAAGTAGCAGAACAATATCACCATATTCCTCTTTGAAGTGGGTTCTGATCAATTTTTTCGGCATCTTGCTTGCAGTAGGCTTTGGTTTTAATAACCAATTCTTGTTTATGTTGGATGCACAGAGATCCTTCTGACTTTGATAAAGTTTGAGTGCATCCTACTTGGTGCGATAGGATGTTCGGTTGTACACTGGAATGCCAAAAGTCTCCTGGATCGCTGGCTCGGACAAGTAGGCAAGGACCCTTCCGTCAGGAGCTTCTGTCTGTCTGTCTTGTGCGTTGTAATGTAGTGCGCATTCTGCCATCAGCTCAGGACATTCTTTTGCTGGTGGAAATCCAGCTGCATGGACGATTCCGTTACGCATCATCCTCATGGCGATTGGTGTAGGCAGACGTCCGTCAGTCCCGTACATCCTCTTTCGGAAGTCCTCAAGATCAACGTGGCCAAGATTGGTGTCTAGAACGTGCTCCCACTTGGACTTAATCTTTGATTGAGTTTGGACACCTTTGCTTGCAAATTTCATCTTGGCTGCTTCGAAAAATAGATCTGCAAGAGAAGGAAGAAAGGAAAATCAGAATTTGATATTAAAAATCAGTTTGAAAGAACATTCCAGCTAGTAATCAAATTAGACTTCGCAAAAAATAACAAGCTGGAAAGAAAATAAATGGTGAAGCATCATGTTAACATGAAATGGACAAGAAAAATCTGCCTTGTGACTTCTTGGAGACTTGATCACGATAGCAATGCAAGCTGATAACAGAATATTTCTTTCACCTTGCTGCGAATTTCCTCAACCTTTTGCCTTAAACAATTCTTTTCTCACAACTTTTCTCCTCAAAATCGAGTGATTGCATAAATGAAAAATGAAATCACTTATAGAAGTGAGTGGGTCGATCATTTTAGTAAATTTGCAATGTTTCCTGTGAATCAAGTTCGAACTCATCTTTCACTTTGCTTTAAGATGGCAAGTTTTATCCTTAGTAATCTCGTCCGGGAAAGTTTCTAATTTCATTTCCAGTTTAACAAAACTCTTTTTCTCTCTTTCCAATTTCGAAATTTTCAAGACTTATCTCTTTTTGTTGTTGGAAAATAAATGATTAAAATAATTAAAATAATTATTTTATGTGTCCATTCCAACCTGTTCGTTTTATTGGCGAATAATTTTTTGATTTTTTTTGAAAATTTCTTCATCAATGCCTTAGGCGAATTTTCATCTTTGTCCAATTTTTCTCGCCAAAATTTCTAGCATCCAATTTGGTTTGGCCATGATTTTTTAACCGTGTTCCAAAATTATTTGGCCATGTCCAATTTTATTTGACCATAAATATTTCTCGTCCGACTTTTCTCTAGCCATGTCCAACCTTTTCCTAGCCATAACTTGTCTTTTGTCCAAAATTCCTTCGCCATGTCTGATTTTTTTTTAGCCATTTGCTTGATTTTTCCTTGCCAAGTCCAATTTTATTTTGTCCATTCGCTTGATTTTTCCACCATTTTCCTAGCCATGGCGAAGATTTTTTTTTAGTCACTTGGGCGAATCTTCAAAGTGCCATGCATATTTTAATTTTCCAAAGGTTTGGACTTAGGCAAATTTTAATTTTTTACACTCTCTAACACATGGCGGACTTTGTCTATGATTTGGCCATCAAATTTTCCTTACTTTGCTTTTCTTCATGGGGCGGACTTTAACATTTTCTTTGCCATTCACCTTTCATATCTAAGGCGGACTTGCCTTGCTTTGTTGCCACTTCTTCTGTGTCTATGGCGGACTTGGTCATTTGGTTAGCCATCTTTCATCTGACTTAGGCAAATTCTTCTTTCAAAGGGGCGGACTTCAGCATTTCTTTGGCCACTTTAACTTTGTCTTTGTCCATGCCTTAGCCAAATTTTTCTTTTGCCTTGGGCGGACTTTCCACATGTGCTTGCCATTTAACTTCCTGGCTGAGGGCGGACTTTGACCTCTTTCTTGCCATTTGCCTTGGTTGGAGGGCGGACTTTGACTTGTCTTTAGCCATCTTTCCTTTTGCTTAGGCGGACTTGATGAAATGTTTGGCCATTGGCATAGGGCGGACTTTGGCCTGTCACCAGCCATTTCATACTTTGGAGGGCGGACTTCCTAGCTTTGCTTGCCATTGGACCTCTTTAGCTGGGCGGAGTTTAGCATATGGATGGCCATTCATAGGGCGGACTTTGGCCTCTTGCTGACCATTGCCTCTTTTCCTTAGACATTTTCCTCTCTTTCCCATGGGCGGACTTGCTGCATTTGATTGCCATCAGACATTTATCTCAAGGCGGACTTGGCTGATGGTCTGGCCATTACCTCGTTTGACTTAGACATTTCCAAGGGCGGACTTGAGCTTGTGACTATCCATTTGATGCTTTGACAGGGGTGGACTTCATTACTTTGTTGGCCATTGCTGAGATTTTTATGCCATCCATTGCTTGGCTGAAGCTTCACCATTGACTGTGAGCTGAAAGTCTTCCATACTTAGGCGAATATCTCAGTTTTCTCCATGAATCTCAGTTCTTTTATGCCTATACCACGATCAGATTGCCATGAATGCTTCAAATTCTTCACGAATTTAAAGATTTTCTATGAATGTCCAGTCATTATCTCAGATTTCTCATGCGTTTCTCAGATTTTTTCCATGAATTGCTCAGATTTTCCCATGAATCGCCCAGATTTTTACATGAATGTTCAGATTTCTTGACGGATTTCATGAATTTTTACCAATTTCTTGACAAATTCATCCTCTCATTCACCATTTTCTGTGCTCTTTACCGGATTTCTCTGTGATTTTCCAGAATTTCTCACCATTTTTGAACGAATTTTCAAATTTTTTTGAACTTTTTATGTGATTTTCCAGAATTTTGCCAAAATTTCAAAAAATCTTCGAATCGATTTTCTGAGAGTTTCGTTGCTTGTTTCGAACTTCTAAGTGCATTTTCGAAACTCGTGGCCCTTCTAAAAATAGAAACTTTCTAAAAATAGAAATTTTCCAAAAATAGCAACTTTCCAAAAATAGACCCTAAAAAATAGGGATCCCAGAATTGCCCAAAAGTGCCAAAAAAGTAGGTCCTAAAAAATAGGGGCCCGGGGTGAGAAACCCTAAAAATTTGGAAGTGTCAGAATCGACCGAAACGACAGTCGATCTTCGTCTCCCAGGCCTTCTAAGCACGATGGTGACGTTTATACAGTGATCTAGGCTCAATTTCTCCAACTGACTCGGGTGACCGTTCAAAATGCAGACTCAAAACCCCCAAACGAAGAGCAGACAAAACGAGGCACGCGAAAGCAAAACCCTAAAAAGCCAACATCAAGGGTCCCCATTTGCAATGGGGCGAGGTGTGAGTTAGGTCACAACAGGTCACCACACTAGCAGTGGAAATTGTGTTTGGCTCACTCTTAGGGGTCATCAGATTATTATTGAGAGTTGACAATTTAATTATATTATTAAAGTCAAATTGCTTTAATAATATTAATTATTAAAGTAATTTTATAATTTGACGTTATAAAGTGACTTTATAATTTGGCGTTATAAGGGAAATAAAGTGACTTTTAATAAAGTATTATTATTTTAATGATACTTAATGAAATATTTTATTAAAATTTAATTATATTAAAAAGGAAACATTTTAATATTATTTCAAAAAGCCAAATTGCAAAAGTTGGCATTGGAAATTGGGAGAAGAATAAAAATCCAAAAGAAGTCTTCATTTTATTCATTGACTATTATGCAAAAATGGAGAATGTTGAGCAAGGGTTTACTGGTATGGCGAACAGGCTATTCTAAGGACGAAATGCCTCGAATAGAACAATGTTTGTAGGTGTGAGATCACCCAAGGACACTCGATTGAATAATCTCACATCAGAGATTATTATCTAAGCATCAATGGATTTAGGAGAAAGAATAAATCAGAATTTTTAGAGTTTCATTAGCAGATCAAAAATAAAGGGTTTTGGTTAATAATTGCAAATTGTACCTTCTACAGTTGGCACAATTAGAATTTGTTGCACATCTTTCCTGGCACGTGAGAGCTCATCTTTGCAGGTCATACAAGATCAGATCTGTCCACATAAGCATGCCATACAGTTCTGCAATTGAAATCAGGGTTTCAAACAACAAGAATTCATCCTTTTAGTAGCACATGTGGATTTCCAATAGGCCGTACAGCCTAGGGTCTGGGCGTGAGAATCTAAGGAGCAAATCAGCTGGGTTTATGAACAGATTTCCTTCAGATTGGAGGCGTCTAGGATCTACCATCATATTTGCAGCAATTACGAGGTGGGAACCAAACAAATTGAAGTGTGGCGCCTAGGGTTTGTGTCATGCCCGAGCATTAACATTTGTATTTCAAGAAAAGAAAAAAAATGTTGGCATTTTTCCTAGCAAATATTTGGGCACGAAATTTTCTATCAAATTACAGTTTGGTGCAATCAGATTGCTGGTTTTCAAAATCAGACCTGTAGCTTTCATTTCCAGCAAATGGGTATGTTCTAAAATTGATTTGATGCAATAAAAATCAACTGGGTTCCTTTTCATTTATGCATTTTCTGGTCTTTTTAGAATTATTGCATTTATCTCTATTTCTAGCATCATATCTGGCAAAACAAAAAAAAAATCAGAAAGCAATTGAAAAAAAAAAATCAAAACTCAAACCCCAGGGGGACATCATATTGTGGGTGTCTATTTGGGGCACTAATTCTATATCTAAGAGCCGAGTTGCTAAGTGAAAGGCTCGTAGCTTCAAAGGAAATTTTCTGTCATTTCTTAACAGGTCAGCGATTTCCTCATTATTAATAGGGTATGTAATTTCTAATTGTATATTTGAATAATACATTTTGAATTGGATAATGCTTGCAAAGTATATTGTTGATGTGAGGAAACCATATTGTGCATGAATCACTCAAGACAATTTAATTCCGGAGATATATACTGAGCATCTTATTCAAACATGATAGTTAACAATTTGACAACATCTGGATACATTAAGTCCTAAAGATTGGAAAATATTGTTATGGTATTTTAGTCGGGGATACTATACCTAGACTAAGAAGAAATAGAACAAGAAATTCATGATGCGGTAATACTTATGACGAACTACTAAGAAGGTCAAGAAAGAGTGAAATCAAGGAATATCCCATCAAATGGTTTTGTAAACCCATGAAAGATGCAACTTGGGAGAGCTTGAAATTTTGAGAGAAATTGGAACCATCAGCAACGACTTTGTTTCTTAGAGGAATTTGCTGTTATGGCTTCGGGAAACCCTTGATTCATTCAAGAAGTCATTTGTAAAAAATTCAAATTGATCAAAGATGGAGAGAGCCAAAATTAAATTCAACTATAGATGATATCACACGAATAGAAGAATGATATTGTTAATGATTATTTATTTGTTTATGGGCACTTCTCGGTGAAAGGTCTAAAAATAAGCCCCTATTTCAGCACAGACCCAAGGGCTGGACTTGGGACTGAACTAACACCATTCCTGATATTATTATTGGTCTTAATTGGTCATACAAAACATAATTTAAGGTCGATGTCATCATACAATCAAAACTTAAGTCAAATTAGGTCAACCCCAATTTTTTCTCTGTTGACCAAGTCATGCATGGAATTTTAAATTGCTTTTAATAAAATAACTAACTTTTTAATGTCATCCAACTTGTATGGCACCAACACTCACCATGTGCTTTTGTGACATGATTGTGCTGACAAAGAACACTGAAATATGCATGCATTTTTTATAATGAGGATTTGTAGAGGCTACAAGACTCAACAAGATAGGTAATTTGAAATATTAGAAATAAGACATATATGAGTATAATGTTGATCCTAAGGATCCACATAATCTCTTTAAATAGGATGTATGAGAGTATATGTATATTTTTTAACCTTAGTTGGTTTGTTCTTATTCATTTTATTGTTATTTCAGGGTGGAGGAGAGAGCGTAAACCAAATTTATGATCGGACAACATCTGCTTTGGAGGAAGTTGCCAAAAACCATAGAGGTAAATTAAATAACACATTTGATTATTCTCAGTAAATTTTTTATGCCTTTTTTTTGGATAATACAAAAAGCTGGATTCCAAGATTCTAAAAATACCATAAGAAAAGCCACATCTAGAATAATTTTAGCTTTCTCATGCAAAAAATGAATTCTAACTTGTCATATGACCCTTAGCCTAATTTTGTAATCTTTTCTGTAGGCTAACGGGATGGTAAAAAGGGAAAATTAATTAGCTAACTAAATATTTAAGGTTGTTGAAAATAAAAATTAAAAGACAATTTATATTTAATTATTTTAAAAGGTGTTGTAAATGATTACATAAAGTGTTGCTAGGCCCATGGTGCAAAAAGGTGATAAAAAGGACAATTATTTATTTTATAACTTTGAGGAATTTTAGTCAAAAAGAAATAAAATATTTTTTTATTTCCTCAAGAAGGTTATAAATATGAGAAGTGATTTAAAAAAAGGGTTACACATGCTTTTTGAAATAATTTCTTTTTGCAAGAATGAACGTGCATTCTTCTCTTCTTGAGAACAAAAACCTCAAGAATTTTAATATTTTGAGGAAAACCCTCGTTTTTAGTGCAGTCTCCCTTAGGGATTGACAAAGTGTTTCAATGAATTCTTGGTTTTCCATGCTTTCAGTTTTGGATGTGAGCTTTCAGTATTTTACTCCAGTTTTTATGTTGCTTCAATTTGTTTTCTGTATGGGATTTGAAGAATAATATTATCAATGCATTATTATCAGAATTTTGGGAGTATTGACCCCCACTGTGCTTGTTGTACATCGCTTTTTTCTAGCTGTACCATTTGAAGTTAGTATCAAGCAATACATGTGCAAAGCTAGATAAATATTATCAGGTTGTATTGGTGTTTTGAGCGATAGTTTTTATGTCTATTCCATAAGAAATTTCTGATCATCACTTTATGAGTCTACTCTCCTAAAGACCAGCCATACCATTGTTTTAAGGAGATTTTCTGTAGTTAGGTAAGTTGTACTATCCCTGTCTTGGTTGTACTTTCTTGGAAAGAACAAATCAATAGGTTTTTTGTGGCTTCCAGCTTATTCGTTTGCTAAATTTCAAAATCAAATCCAATTATACTTCATCCTAGCACCATCGTATAGTTTGCAGTTGAGTATAGAGGTTTTGCGGGAGCTATACCATCCAAATAGGGGCCATACTGATTTATACTAGTTGCCTACAGCAGATTTTAGCTTAGTCTTCAGTTGTTTGTTCATCATCAGCTATATCTTGATCATGATGTACACCTTGGTATGATAAATCTCTAATGTCTAAGTTTGCAAACTATTCATGTTGTAGTTGATATTATGGTTTAAATTAAACTATTTCAATTATGTTTGCCGTTGATTGCTATTCAGAAAATTTGTGTTGAAGGCTCAGGTTGAAAAGTTATTAATATTGCAATACCAGATGGCTTACTGCCAGTAGTTTGGGTTATTTTATTACTGAAGATCTTGGATGGTTGTATTGCCGGATCCTGTTTTCATCGTAATAGATATTGGTCGGTTAATCCACTAGATCCAATTTTCATTTTTAGTACATTCTCCTCCTTACATGGCATGTATTGGAATCAAGGGAGTTAATTTTCCATTTTGGTGTCGATGCAACTTTATTTGCACTCACTATTGGCCATTTCGGCTTGATCGGTTCTATGATTAAATTTAATTGTAAGTTGGATGGCTAGCTGCCAACACCATTCAATTAATTTCCTTTGTCCTTGCTTTATCTTTGTATCTCTCATCTTGCCCACTCCAGGATTAGAAGCTGCTACAAATTCAAGGCTTTGCATTGAGATGGGGATTAAAGTTGCTACAAGCAACCCAAAATGACCGAGATTCTCGACTGCAATGTTTCTTGCGTCTTTCAAAGCATGCAAATCAAGCACTGGAACCACATGATGTAAGTCAGTTTTGAATGTTCTCATATAATCATGGAGCAACACTGATTTGGTCCTAATTTCTATTGGAGAATACTACATGTTTAAAAATTTGAATTTTGACTATAAACACGCCTATGTTCGGAAAAGTTTTGCACAAACTACTGAAAATAAGTTGCTGATTTTTCTCCAAAAAGCTAATTCCCAAAAAAAGCTAAGGTCTGGGTTTTGTAGACAATCATGTTCTGAACAGACCTAGTTAGTTAGATTTTGCAAAAGCTGAGGGTTTCCCGAAAAAGCGCCAAAAATGCAGATTTTTGGAAATATAAAATTTCCCAATCTTCGAGAGGAGCAAAAAGTAGATGGACCCAAATCAATGAAAATTGAAAAAATTGACCACTTGTTTCTGAAATGTGATGCCCTAGAAGATTGGACCATGAAAAAAGCATGCCTCTGTACTTCCCAATCCCGAATCCACAAAGAACACTGAAAAAGCACTCTATTTGAGCCTCCAAATCTTTATGAGAAGAAAATTATATCTTTCCTTCTCTAGATGCCAACCTGCAAAATATGAACAATGAATGCCAAAATCCTTCTTAAATAGAGTTTGAGGAAGAAAAAGAACTTTCTTTGCAAAGCCCTAGAATTTTGAAGTCTACCCATGAATATAAAACTTCATTTGCAAAAATCTTAGTCCAGTTGCACATACAACAGTGAATTCCTCCTTTGTAGGGAAAAAAAGCACGTGCGTGAGGATGCGTTCTTGAACAATGAACAACGGAAGCCAAAAATGGCCAAGGCATGAGATGCTAGGTGCCTTGACTAGACAGGGGCACCTAGACATCCCAAAGTTAGTCATTTTCTGCGTTTTTTCAACTTTTGCTTGCCTCTACTTCCAGCGAGGCCTACCTTCGAGTTCAACGAGGTGAAAATCTAATGCTGCTAATAGATAAAATCTATTTGACCATGGCAATCACATGTTTGACCATTGTTGAAGTGATCTACATCCTCGTATCAGTGTTCGACATCGTTTGATTGAGATTGTGAGCTATCGAAACTGGCGACAAAGGTTGAATTGGAAAGGTGTGTCAAGGTCGAAAAATTTAAAAGGTATTGAAAGCCAGGTACCCCTCCTTGACAGGGGCACCTAGGCTTCCATGCCTTAGCCATTTTTAATGATTTTCAAATTTTTACTTTGTGTGTTTCCACCGAAAGCCAGTGACCTTAGTTTGGGCATCATTTCCTGCCAATCGGTGAATAGCAGAGACTGAAAACTAGTTAATCAGGAAAGCTTGATTATATCTGAGATGAATTGTACCCTTTGCCAACTCCCGACACTGCATCCTACTAATTTTCTAAGAATCGGAACCGAGCTGACGGAGGAGTTTGATGAATTTTGGAACAGGCGAAAAATATTCTAAGGCATTAAATGCTAGGCGCCTTTCCTTGACAGGGGCACCTAGGCTTCCATGCCTTAGAAATTTTTTGATGATTTTTAACTTTTTCTTTGATTTCCTTCATTTTTCCGCAAACTACCACCATTCGATCTGCATTTCCTGCTATCTGACATATCCTTGGCACTGGATGATGAATCAACTGAGGAGCTTGAAAATAAATGAGATGATCTCCTACTTTTCCTAGCCCTAAAAACTACTTTTGGCTATTTCTCTGCGTGACTAAATTGAGCTGATGAGAGAAATTGCACGTTTTTCAAAAAGGAAAAAATTCAACTAAGGCATGAGACCTTAGGTGCCCTTTGTGGACATGGGCACCTGACTTTGCCAGAGTTAGAAAAATTTTCACAAATTTCAACTTTTTCTTTGCCTTCTTCGTTCACCATTCAGCATGCTTCGTTCGTCGTTCGTTGTTGTCTGTGCAACTTTTGAGAATTTGAATTTGACACCTAGCAGCTAACCTTCCTCTATTGATGACTTTGGAGCTCATGCTTTTCCCTCTGAAAAAGCAAAATTGACCCACCAGAGAATCCTAACCTTTTGACGATTCTGATCGGACCAACTTGATTGGGAATATTTTCAACCAATCAAAATTAGTTAGAGCCCTCCAAACAAAGATTCTATTTTTAGAAATTTTTGCCAACATCCATTTGACAATGAACCCAGAAAACCTTGAATCAAGTCTATTTTTAGAAAAAAAAAATAGAAACTTTCTATTTTTAGAAATTTTGAATTTTGACGAAAAATTTTCAAGACTTTTTATTTTTTACAAAATGCCTTAATGAAGCAAAAAAAAACGATTTTTGATTAGGCGAGACACCGATCACATTTCCACGAAGTATAGCAATCAGAGGATCTCTATAGCCAGTTGCTCTCCTATGCAATTGTTTGCAACATCAATGATGTCCATTTTCTCCTCCTTTCAAACTTTAGCAAGGGAATGTTTTTCAATGTTCTCAACTGTAGCCATTGTTGTTGATTGTTTCCACTCGATCTTTAACAGCATAGGAAACTTTCACTGCCACTGGAAGTTACCCTTGACTTTAGTCATTTTGGCACAAGTAATTTTTTCACTAATACAATTTTGCAACCTCATCTCTAGTGACTGATGGGAGGTGACTAAATGTCCTCCAGCCTCCTATGCCTCCATCCTCCAGTTGGATGCCCCCCTTGATGTGAACTTCTCTTTTATAAACCATGGGAGTGTCGGATACCACTGATCATGCACCCCAAATACACTTTTATATGGACAGTTGATTATATAAAATAATTAAATAATAATAACCAAGACAAACTAACCAAGGTTAGTCCGCACAGGTAGCGGAGTTGGCTTGGACCGTGGGTTTTCTCCCCACTGGTTTCGGGTTCGACTCCGAGGCTCGGACTTACCCGATGCACGTGGTATGCGGCTATTGTGCGCATCCTCAAAGGACTAGTCTCACCTCAACTCGCCCTGTAAAGGGAATGCGCTGGGCTAAGTCGTAGGGACACCTCTGGGTTAACAAAAAAAAAAACAAACTAACCAAGGTCAAAGAAAGAATCTTCTTTCCTAAGAAATATGACAATCCAATACTGTATATTCTATTCTATTCACTTCTGAGATTTGATTCTAACTTGTTTCTTGGAGAGGAACCGTGCAAATATTAACCAACAATATATCTCCTTCGGCTCTACTCTTAGCCTCTTAGAGATTTATAATCAGGTTAAACCTTTATAATCCCAGTAGTCACACCAACACCCAATACAATCCAAAAATTAACATGAGTATTCAAACAAATAAGAAATTTCTAAATAATAAGATAATTTTGTTTACCCGTGCACTATCTCAACATCTCTCTCTATCTTTTCTTCCATGCCATTCGCATCGCCTTTCATTCATCTCTTAGACTTCATGCTCATGCAAATACTGTCCAAACTCAATGCCGTCCTTTCCCTCTGCCTTCAAGCGTGACAATCAAAGCCATATCAGAATTCACACTGAGTTGGAGTTGAAGCCAGTGATAATGCTTGCTGGCAGAGAGCAAAATTCATGATAACTTCGCGGGAAGCATACAGGATTGACACCTCTAATTCTGGTTTTAACTGCACTGGTGAAACTGCAGCTACAATGATGGCAACTTCTATTGCTTGTAGATATTCTACATGCATCAATCACACCAAGACTGGTAAGACCTTAGAACTCATAAAACTCAAACAAGCATCTTACCAAGCTGCATCAATCTTTATAATTTTGCTCACCAAAAGGAGGTTTAAAAATGAATCCATAATAGAACTCTAAAACACCACATATTCACATCCTCCATTGTCCATGTGCAACTGCTCTTTTACTAAGCAAAACATATTTCAACAATTTCTGGGTTTTGTTCTCCTCTGTCTAATCTTTCCAGAACATTTTGAATTTTTATTTTTTCATTTAGTGTCAAGAGAGAAATTGCAATTTTACTAAAGTGACTGTGCAAGAGATTTTTGGATGCCCAAACCTGCTTTGATACCATAAGAGAAATTTGGATAAAGAGAAATAGAAGACTGCAAAATATTATACACCAAATAATATGTGATTCTGTTTCTCCCTATTTATTCAATAATATATTACATATTTATAGGACTTCCATCTCCTACATTATAAGAGAGATCCTATAACAACTCCCCTTACATAGACAAATTGTTCTAACTTCTAACAATTCAAATCCCTATAAATACTCGTATATTAACCTACACATAATATTCTAACAAACCACACTAACAATAATAATAAGTTATTTCTCAACTTAATATTTATTACCTATGTAGCCGGTTCGCAGGGTTCTGGCCCGGGTCCTGGCCCGGGTTCGCCCTGGGTCCGGGTCCTGGTCCGGTCCTTCTGCTGGTTCGGCCAGGGTCCTTGCATTTGGGCCTTGGTTCGCCAGTGAAGAACCCGGGCGAACCCGAGCAGAACCCGGGCGAACCCAAGGCGAACCCAAGCAGAACCCGGGCGTCTGGGCGGCAAAAAGTGATTTTTTTTTGTTTTTTTTAATGTTTACTTCACTTTGACTTTGACCCACGCCCATGGGAACCCTAAAAGTGACCTCTAAAACATGTTAAACACCTAAACTGCCTCATTTTCATTCATTTGTTTTGCAAACAAGCATTTTCATTCCACATCATATCACAATCTGTAGCATTAATAATTCTGATCTTGCTATGCAGTTTCTAATTGTCGATTTCAACGAACTCCAACCTTCGATTACAAATTGTAGATGCATGGGGACTTACTCTTTCAGAAAGGAAACACATACCTATGTAATAAATATTTATGATGTGGGTACAGTTTAAATAATTAAAATATTGTATTCAAATCCCTTCAGAGACAGGGATAATGTTCCCCATTATAACCTCAAATTTTCAAATATATTAAAAAAAATTCCAATCCATTCAGATACGGGGATAAGGTTCTCCATTATAACATCAAAATTTTAAATAAACAAAGAAAACACAGATCTCAAATTTTAATAACCATTTAAGTATAAAATAGTCAAATCAACTAGTCTCTAAATTTTGATTGTTTATTTTTTAATTGATATTTAAGATCACATTTTATCATCCATTATAAAAAAAATAAAATCATAATCCTAGATAAGAAAACAATATGTATTGCAATACAAACTCAAATTACCAGTAAACATTACAATGCAAAGGTCCTACAATTTGATTTTTTCCAACCATTAAACTTACATAGAGAGAATTTACAATATTATCCTCAAATAACCACAGAAAACATCACTGTGCTGCATTACAAAAGAGAGTGAAATAAAATTATAAAAGCAATATACATAAGAAAGAGCAACTAAACAGCAAACCCTATAGCAGCAAAATATAAGTGTATATAGCATTCTCTGAGAAGAATGCACAACTGAATTGCAAACAAAGTTTAAGTCTTAAAACCAATAGCTCCACTTCAAGTATAGTATCAGCTAATTTCTTAATAGGAGCAATGCAAGATCTGATAATAATGGCCCTAGTTTATATCTCCAAAGACAGTGAAGATAGGGGCGGCTTGTCGGTCTTGTGGGCTCAGCCTACTTCATCTAATGTCAATGTTGACATTGATATGGATGATCTAGAGAATCCATATGATGATTAAAACTTTGAAAGTGTTGTAATATTGAACTTGAAGTTTGAACAATGAATATTTATCATGCATGTTTTAAATGACATTCAAGTTTATGGTGGTTTTGTTGTTTATATGATGTTATTAGTTATGTGATATTCTAATCCTAATTCTGAATTCATGCTTCTAGGCTGCATATATATATATATATATATATATATATATATATATATATATATATATATTTACATATTTTGTAATTTGTACTAACGAACCCAAGACGAACCAAACCCACCCCCCAAAAAATTTTGCCGAACCGGCGAACCGAACCCACGAACCCGAACCCGAACCCGAACCCGAACCGGCTACTTAGTTTATTACAAATACTTATAATGCTAATTTAAACGCCCATGTGAACACTAATTCCTAACAGTATAAAGTTCATAATTACGAGTAGAAATGCTTTATTCAAAGGTTCAAGGGTTTTATATTAGAATAAGCAAATTTTTAATATTATAACAAATATGACAGCTCACTTACAAAACAAGATTATGAGCTTCTCACAAGCCAGACTACAGATTATTGACAATGGAGAGCAATATCAGATTTATATAGCAGTACCAAAAGCTTCTTGGGAATTCACCTGAACTGTGTAGTATGTAGAACCTAGACAACATTAACAATGAAACTATTGGCATCTAAGGTATTATGCACTCCTTAGGAAATGAAACCAAAAGTTTCCAATAAATGAGGAAGCCTATTCACGTGAGATGCAAAAATTGGAAAACCCTGCAAGTCTATTGAATATTGTGATCCCTTCAGGAGAAATGGCCCTATTAGCTGGGGCCTGCAACAGATCCCTTTTGCTTTGGATCAGGTCCTTCTACTAGTATTGTTTCTCTTACATTTGAGTATAAGAATGATAATTAGGGACATTCAAATCCATTTTATGGCCTTGTGTTTTGCTGGAGCTTCCTATGTGAGGAGAATGCCACTCGCAGGGTCTGTAATGTTCTGCTTGTTCCTGTGTGGCTTCTTGCACTGAGCACTTGATTGAATCATAAAGCAGCAACAGAACCTTCACAATATTTTGAAGGTGACTCTGTCAATAATTATTGTTTCTAATCAACTGTTGAATGCCTTATTCTTGTTTCTTGATATAATGTTTGATTGGACAATGCATTCCCACGAGAGAGGAATCCAGTTCTCATGGTTCCCAAGTTTTGTAGCCAGATGCTGATATTAACCTCTAGAGTATTGATGTCTCCAACAAAGCAGAAGGGACAATGTGATCTTTTTGAAACTTAAGACTCTTTTCCCATATGGGTGTCTGCTTGCTTGGAATTTTGACCAGTCATAGGACAGTTCCTATGGGGCTGCCTAGGTTCTGCTTCATTCCTTTGCAATGAAGGAAACGCAAGAAAATTAGAAACAATATTATTTGGATTAGGTGTGGGGAGATGATACTCAATTTACATTGTAGGAGTGTTGGAATGTATTCAGGGCTGAGCATAAATATCAAACGTTTTGTTGAATCTGCAAGGATTATTGGGGTACCTAGGTTGACGACAAGCAACCACTTGGGGGAAAGTGAGAGTCACTATGTTTTGAATAGAGACAAATGTTCTTAGCCAATGACTTCCTTTGGTGGTATGAAGTTATGAATGAGACGAATAGTACCTACAACCCCATTGTAGACTTGGTCAGGGCCTTAAGTATTGTTTTCTTCATCAAGCCTTATCAACTGTTGTTCATTGTCTTTATTAATTCCCAAGTGATTAGTCCTCAACTGTGGTAATATGGCGTCATTTTCATCTTGGTTCTTTCTCTTACATACGATCAATGTCCTTGTTTTCTCGAAATAAATTTGTGTTTGCAATAAGCATTGGTTCATGTCTCAGTCTGTTTCATCTTCTAAACTTTATAGCTAGGTTTCCACTTCTGAGAACATTTGAAATCTTCCGACTTAATGTGATTGAAAAGATAAACTACAGAGACTGCAGATGTTTAATTTGGAAGCTGTCATTTATTCCTCTCCTGTCAGTTGATAGGGATGATCATTCCTGGTAGTGGTGCATGACAACATTTGAGGTAAGATTGTTTGGCAGACTGGATGCTTTTCCAGGAGTTGTAACTCTTAAAAGTTTTCTGTCTGACCTTAAATAGGAACAAACTAAATCATCCTTCTCTTCACTCACAGGAATCTACTCAGCCCAAATATGGCACACATAATTTATCATTTTGGTACTGAGATTGGTAAAATGGATCCAATGGAAATCTATTAATTATCTGACATAGTAACAAGAACCATGACTACCCTTCGTTCTAACTTCCCTTTGCAGCTTATGTCCTTGTGAGCATACATCTGTGAGCTATGATTGATTTGCATTTTTTGTAATGATTAGTTTGTTCATTGGCAAATTAAACAAGTGAATTCACATATGCAGCAAGGAAAATGGCTTTTGGTGTGAAAGGGCAGTGGCAATGGGATGTGAGGAGTGAAGCATAGATATTTGTGAAGAAGATGTGGGACATATGGACTAAATGAAAACATAGTAGAACAACATTTCCCTACCGTAACACAGCAAGTCAATTCCTAGATTCGAGATATCTCTAATGGCTAGAGAAGAGATGAATTTTAGTAGTGGAGTTTAGATATATTTAGAGGGGGATGTGGTGTTTAAGAGCGAGCAAATAAAATCCTAATAGAATAACATTTCCCCAATGCATGGTTGGTGTTAACATATCAAAATGATTCCTAGATTTGGGATATCAATAATGACTAGAGAACAAAAGACTAATAGGATGCTCGTCACTAACAGGGTTTGTAATGTTCTTATTGTCTTATTGCAAGGTCCTTTGACTTTGATAAGGTAAAGTGATAACAGTCTAGTGATAGCATGGAAATAGAGATAAGGAATATAGTGGATTTGGAAATCACCCAATATATGGCACATAGATTATAAAAACAATGAATGCGTTGACCAAGGATCTGGTTTGGGACATGGCTGCAGCAAAAACATTCACAAGAGCCTGTTAGTCATGTGTGATCTTGATTATGTCTAGGTGTTGTTGACTAAATGCCCAAAACACAGCTAGTTGGAAAATGATTACTAGCATGCAGCTGCAGATTAAGGACAAGAGCAAGAGGTTGAATCCCACCGGGGCCACAAGGCATGGGTGAAAGTTGAGACCCAATTTTGTACCAATTTGAGCTAGGCAATTGGGTTTTGACCAGCATTTATTGGTATTTTCCAACTTGTTTTGTGTGCCTTAAAGTCTCAGTTCTTGAAACTTGATATGAGCTTGAAGCATTTACTGGTAGTGTATTACAGATTGCTGGATTGGATTCCATGCATTGGGATGAGTGTCCCTGTCCTCCTTACAAGTAGACTTTTGTTCATTCTGAAACAATGTTTTCTTTGATGTCTCTGAACCATGGCACAGGGACACAATATAAACTAGTGATATCTGACATGCAAATGACTATCTAATGCTCAATCTATATTTCCTACCACATGAAGGCCTAGCACAAAGCGCACAAATCTGAGTTGTTGACATATTTGTTTGGGCCTCATTAAATCTTCCTCACTTTCAGAAATTAATTATTGCTTGAAATTGAACTGAAATTTACAAGTTTATGAGCATTATTTATTTTATTGATTCTCTTTTTCCCTATTAATGTTTTTGGGGAAATTGCCATGGCAGGTGAAAGAGTGGTAGTTGTTACTCATGGAGGTGTCATGCGGATATTATTGAATTTTGCATCAGGAAAATCTACCCCTGGAATAGCTTTGAATGCATCAATTAATGTCATCCGTAAACATGAGAATGGTAGTTGGTTTGTGCATTCTTGGGGGGACACAACCCACTTGAATGAAGTGGGTGTTCTAAGCTCTGGATTTGGGGGTGATAGAGAATCTGGATAATTTTGATGTACTTAGCCTGCACATATTATATGTTAGCTTGTTTCCCGAGTGTTAAGTGGGATTTAAAATCTATATTTTAGATTACTGTTATTATGGGATGAATAAATTAATGGTTAACAGTATGATGTATCTACTTTTCAGGTTTTTTTGAATCATTGTCCATACTGATTGGGTACCCATGTTAGCTACACATGAGGAAATATGGTTATTTTTTGATGTACTTAGCCTGCACATATTATATGTTAGCTTGTTTCCCGAGTGTTAAGTGGGATTTAAAATCTATATTTTAGATTACTGTTATTATGGGATGAATAAATTAATGGTTAACAGTATGATGTATCTACTTTTCAGGTTTTTTTGAATCATTGTCCATACTGATTGGGTACCCATGTTAGCTACACATGAGGAAATATGGTTATTTTCTACCCATTAAACAAGAATAATTATGATGCCTTGTATGGATATGTTCAACTATGCATTTAGGGTGTTCATCAACTACTGTTCATTGCTTTGGGTTGGATTGAATGCAAATATTCAGATGCCATTTCGCATGCAGTTAAGGTCTTTTATCATGAAAACATTCATACTAATATGAAAAACATTATATTGAAAGAGAACTAATGGAATGTATTGAAAGAAAACTGTGTTAATTTAAATACTCCGGATGCATGGTATTACCATTTATCCCTGTTATGTGGAAGCTTATTATTATTTTATCACTGATAATGCAAGAAACATGAATGTGAAATTTCATGTAGGCAAGTAACTCTATACAAACTCACTTGACACCTCAAAAGACTGCAATCTGTGCACAGTAGTTGATCAAACTGGTTTCCAGAATATGATTTGCATGGTTTTAAGGAATCATCATTTATGAGACCTCTTATCCTTTTATTAATCACTATTAAATATTGTATTCTCGTATAAGAGCAAAATTACAGTATTTAACAGCCATTAGTATTAAAGACAACCAGAAGCATTATTGATACATTTAAATGGACTGGAAATATTATGTCTTCAATGTTAATGGCTGTTAAATATTGTACTTTTCCGCTTTTCACAAAGTTGAACTATATTGGCAAGATATAGTAGAAATGACAACAAAATTTCATATAGCTTGTGAATAAATGAAGTGCAGATCCAAGTTCTATAACAGGTGTAAGTAGATGATAAATGGTGGAGCACTAAAACAAAGTAGTGACATTTAAAGGAGTTGATCTTCCAATGCACTTAATTAACAGCAAAAATTGACTTGATCCTAAGAAACATTTTCCTATTATTATATAATATAAATTGACATTACACTAGGGTAATCCCACAACGTAGGGCAAACTTCCTAGAAATTATAAAATTTAGAAATTAAAATATGGCACCAAATGGTTAAGTCGTGTAAAAAAATGATGAGTGTGAGTGGGTGTGAGGGTTTTGAATCCTTTGTGAGTGGGAAAAGATCAAAAGATGGTGATGCTAAAGATGACGATGACGATGAAGGGGACAAGGGTTGGGAGGATTTTTGGGGGGTGGAAGGGGAAGGGGATGAGCTTCTTTTGGATATTCTGCTCAAGGCCAGATTGAAGGATCTCCACCCTACCTTCTCTTTGTCTGCTAGTCACATACCTCTAGATCTTATTGAGTCTTCGAAGGGTTGCTATGAGTTGTGCCTAGGAAAGGGTTTTCTCTCCCAAGCACTTGCTCTTCTAGTCAAGGATCTTGTCCAAGATGGGTTCACAAATGAGGGGGTTGTGAGTGGCAAGGAGCCTGCATCTAATGGGGCTCTACTACATGCAGGATTCTTGCAATTTGATGTTGGGGAGGGCAATGCCTCTATTGAGGCAACTTTTGTTGTTGTTGGGTCCTTTGGTCCCCCTCTAGTCCTTCCATTGTATCATGATTCTAGTATTGGAGTGGCATTGGTGGAGGATTTCACCAACCTTTTTTCTAAGTGGTGCTTGAGGTTCCTTTTGCTAAACCTATGTTTGGTGATTTTTCCACATCAGTTGTAGCTCCTGCTCTTGATGATACTTCCACACATTTCTCCTAATGCCTTGTTCAAAAAAGCCTCTACTTGCATGGGGAATGCACTCATAGGGAGGTTGTTAGTATTTCTGTCAAATATTTATATTGTATATAGTTGGGCTTTAAAAAGATGGTGTGTTTCTAATTAGTTACAAGTGGCTGCAATGTCTAATGGTTTCTTCCTTTTCTCCTTCCAATCTCTTGAGGAGAGCAAGTGCATCTTGCAAGGTGGGCCTTGGGTCTTTGGCGAATTTTTCCTCTTCTTGAAAACATGGACTACTAGATTTGATGCTTCCATGGAAAAATCTAACTGGGTCTCTATTTGGGTGAGGCTCCCTTTGAAATATTGGGACAAAGAGATCATAAGAGGTATTGCTAATGCTCTTGATTCTTTTTAGCTATTGACAAGGTCATGAAAACCATGAAACACTCAGTTTTTGCTAGATTTTGTTTTTGTGTTGATATTGATAAGTAGTTGAAATGAAAGGAAAGGGGAATGAATTCAATCAATGTGGAATGAGGAAATGACCTAGGATTCAAACACACCTTTCTCTAATTTCATTAGAAAGAGAGAAGATCACAAAGGGATAGGATTGGCTTTCAACCTTGAGGGGAGTCAACCCTATTTTGGACCTTGGATCTCTACTTTCTTATGAGAGAAATGATTGATTTACAATGTTTTGGAATTATTTGAAGTGCATTAACTAAATGAATTATGTGACCTAACACTTGAAATGCAATGTTCTATGATAACAGAAACAGAAACGATGATTTTCAAGAAAATTTGAGAAGGGCCCAATAGTGTGCACCTATGATAAAAAGTGGGTTTTGAGCTCTAATCAAGGACTCATTCGCCCAGGGGAAAATGGGTCTTAGTGCAAGGTTCCAAAATTAGTTTTTGTAGTCCTCTAATCACGGATTTAAGCTCCTGATTTCTCCAAGTTTGATTGTCGAAAAGCTGGAAATAAAAAATTTTAGTTTCTATAACTTGACAACAATGATGACAACTTATGCAACTTTGCAAAATTGCTCCTTTGATCAACTTTCAATCCTTCTTCACCTGTAAATCTACACATACAAAGAGAAGCAAAAATGTTTGTTTTGGGATGAATGGGGGTTTTCCTTAATCAAACCCCATGTTTGGTAATTAAACCTTGATAATGAAATAATGACAAAATAAAGGAATTGATGAATGAACAAAGCTCGTTACAACTCACCAACCCTTAATGGCTGCCCTTAGAGGACTAAATTCAAACACATCACTCTAAGTCTTAGATCTTGCATGAATTGGCTTGATAGATTGATGCTTGAATTGTTGCACAAATGGTTGCCATTGCACCAAAAGATCAACCATGTTAATGCCCAATACAATTTCCAGAGTGAATGAATCCACGGGAGGTGGTTAAGCCATGTCATGAAGCCAAGTGTTGTGCTACACGGCACAAGGAGGCCACGGGCGCGCACCTTGCAACAATCCCCTCCAACACAAGCAAGGGGTTTGAACCAATGACCTAGGATCTAATACCAATTATTGCATAGACAGTTGCCATTGCACCAAAAGATCAACCATGTCAATGCTTGATACAATTGCTAGATTTAATGAATCCACGGGAGGTTAAGCCATGTCACAAGCCCAAGTGTTTTGTTGCACAGCACAAGGAGACCAAGGGCGCACACCTTGCAACATGAATGCTTGAAACCTACATCACAATGTTAGCTCCAAAAACATGAGCATGAACACACATGAACTTTGACATGCTGATATTATCTTGATTTCTACTATAGATGATTGATAAATTTTCTCCTCAATCCTCTTAACAATAATATTTGCTCTTGGGATTGATCTCTTAAAGTCTTAGATTTGAATTGATAAAATAATTATGTATTTATAGTTGTTTCTCTAATTTCCCAAAATTTAGATTCCAAAAGCTGACACTTGAAAATTTGAATTTGAATCATTAAAATGCAACCAAAAACATATTTAAAAATGGGTCTTATGACTTAGAGAGGGGACCCATTCACCCAAGGGAAAATGGGTCCTAGGACCTAAGTCCAATACACTTATTTTCCAAGTAAATTTAATTAATGTTGGAAATTGTTTAATATATGTTTCCCTTTCAAAAAATGAGAATAATAGGGCTTTGGAATGCATAATTTGGTCAATTAGAGGCTTAATTAAGTCCAATTAATTAAGGGGATGCAAACACAGTGTGAAATTGTAAAGGTATACAATTTTCTACACTACAGTTGTTACTAAATAATATTAAATTGCAGTCCATGTTGGGTGTTTGGAGTAGAAAATTCATTACGAGTCATCTTCAATGGTTTGCTTTCATTGCCATACAACTAGGCATTTTTCTCATTTGTGCCAGGATATCACAGATAAGCTCCATATTTAGCCCAAAAGGATCTTTCCTTCTTTTGATCATAGGAACTTGAAGGCTAGTTTCAAAGGAAATGATTTGGGCTCTACAGTTGCAAGCCTCGTATGAAAAATAAGGGGTCTTCCCTAATGAACAAGTAAAAGCCTATTGTTGTGTACCCTTTGGTTCCTGATTCTTCTTTAAATTTTGGTAAGGATTTGGACCCAATTGTTGTGGATTTTGTTGGGGACTTGAGGGGATGCCCCTCTAAGGATAAAAGTAAACTAGATGCTTTTCCTCTAATTGATATTGGTTCTTCAAAGAATTATAGGATGACCCAATTAGGTCAGACTCTACTTTAGAGCTCGTTGGAGGGGTTTGGTTTCAAACCTTCTTAATTGTGTTGGTTGTCTATTTGATGTTATGCTATTGTTACAGTTGGTTGTCTCTTTTCTATAGTGTTGTTTAGTTTGTTGGGGCTTTTCTTGACTTAAGGCCAGTTTCTTTGTGGGTCCTTGTTCTGTGTTGTAACCTTTTTTGATGTACAAGGTTTTGGAGGCCTTTCAAAACCTCTCTAGTTCATTGCTCCAATCAAAAGTCCTTTCCTTAATAAATAAAAATGGTTAAGTTAACTAATCCATAGCCTAATAACATGCAAACGGCTAGGGTTGTAACATGCCCACTCTTTAAAAAAAGCATTATCCTCAATGGTTGCCAAATATTGGCACCTTTGTAAAAGTGATTATATTTCCATGTTGCATCCTCCAATGGGAATTTTTTCCACTTGATAAGATAATATTCAATTGTTATACCGTGCAATTACTTAATCAATGCTCCAAAACTTCCACTATCTCTAGTATCACTTTCCCTTCCAAAATTTCCACTATCTCTTTTATCACTTTCCCTTCCAAAACTTCCACTATCTCTAGTATCACTTTTTCCCTCCTTTTTAAATTCCATTGCAATGTATATTGGAATATTGTTACCAACTTCTTCAAATAAGAAACATGAAGTATTGTGTACCCATGATGAAGAAAGCTTCAACTTGTTGGTCACACTTCATGTTTCTCAAAGCACTATGTAGGGTGTCTAGAATTTTGGTGCCAACTTGTTCCCTTTCCATTGCTTGAGAGAGTTATTTGTAGGGATCTAGTCAAATAAGAGCCAATTGTGTGCCTCAAAATTTCTCTTTGCCCTATGTTGGTTTCCCTATTGTTTCATATGGTTGATGCAATAATAAAAAATATCCTTAACACTACAAAGGATAGTTTCTTTTTGTTATACATGATCTTCCATTTCTTTTACTTCGAAATTTCCTTGAAGGTAGAATGTGACTAATAGTGTTTGATAGCCATTTAGTGCCTCAAATGGAGTCACCTTTGTAGAGGTGTGATAGGTAATATTATATCACCATTCAGTCCAAGACAACCACTTAGGCCAATGAGCTTGCTTCTTTGAGACAAGTAGATGAGGTATCCAAGCACTTATTGACCACGTATTTTTTTTACTTGAATAAGATAATAGAAGTGAGGAAATATATGCCAATTGAGTATTGCATCATGTAAAATTCCATGTTTAGAAGTTTTGTGATTTATCATTACCCTATAATTGAGAATTATTTTGCTTCCCATGGATCTATTGTACATTTTCTATAACACTTTTATTTTATGTTATTGTAAATGCATACACAAATTATGAGCATATGAACAACTAGCATAATGAAAATCAAGCATGCTCACCTTGGTTATCTTGTGATGAAACCAATACACTTATCATCATTGAATATGTATGGTCCATGGTTGTAGTAATTATAAGGCCTTGAGGCTTTCTTCCACGTAGTGAGGGAAAATAAAACACCTTGAAACACATATTTAAATATTTTCTTGAAACCTTTTAATTGTTTTTTTTTTTTAATGTTAAGTCCTGAAGAATATCAAGAAAGCAAATGGGGAAGAAGTGCCATATTCTTCAAATTTCTTTGTTAAAACAAGCACTACACTCACCTGCATTTTCTCTCAAGTTTCCATGCTTGTATTTTGGAGTAGGTTTTGAATTTTTTATGGGTATTTTGGTCTTCACCATTCCACTTTAGCCACCTTGATTAAGTCTTGTAGTATAATGGACATGGTGCAAATGAGAGGCTTGACATCTTCTATTCTTGGTGTTGTAGCTACCACCACATTATATTTGCTTATTTAATAAATGATCAATGTCATTTATTGCATCACATGGGAAATCCATTGAGAATGACACTGACACTTGATTACTTGAAGACGATGAGACACTGATTTTGAATCTGACACTGGCTTTGAATCTGACAGATTATTTGACTGACATTTAATGATTAAGAAAGTTTATGAGTCATATCATAACTTGTCATAAATTTGTGATAATACCAAACAACCCCCAAGAAACCTTGTAAAATAATAAATAGTTTTTTAGCACACCATTACACCATAACCTAATTCAAATGAGGAAATTCATGATCCTTTACCTCCCAACACATGTCCTTGTGAGCTGGATATCTTGGGACAAGATGAAGAGAGCATGAATGAATTCATACATAGTTTTTTGTGTAATCTTGAGAATAATGCAGCCTTTTATCCTTTCATGAGATTGCCTAATCACCCATACCCACAACCAGCTCCACCCATATACCTCCACTCAAAATTTTCACCCTCTTGCATCCAGAAAGTGAATCGCAAGACATACCTCAACCAATGCACATGGAAGCACCTATCAACAACAATCACATGGAAGGTACATCAACTAATCCCCCATCATATGAGCATAAAGTTACAAACACGCCTATTAACATGTAACAAAGTTATGGGCAAGGCTTTAGAATCTTGAGAAAACAAGGATGCGACATAAAGAATGAACATGAGATCCATCCTGTCTTGGAATAAACACCACTGGAAGAGACTAAAGGATTAAGTTACCAAGGTCCACCTCTACATCAAACGTTTGTTCCACCAACCAAGAAATATAAAGTTAAGAAATTACACTTCCTTCATCCTATATCCAAGAATGAAGAGGCATTAGCTACACTTGTAGACCTGGGTTTAATTACACTACCACTTGTGTTTAAACAAAAAACCAATAAACAAAAGGATACAAATACATCCTACTATGCATATCATAGAATATTTGGACACCATATAGATGAATGTTATGCTTTAAAGAAAAAATTGAGATAATTTGATCCTTATGTGGATCAATTTGACCATATAATTGATTAAAATTCACATACTTTACTCCTTTCCATGTGGAAGTTGTAGTATCAGAAAACTCACTACCATGCATGGGGGTATAAACTTCGCTTTATGTAATCATATTTCATCTTACAAGGAGCAATGCATTATCATAGTCCATTTGGTTCACCTTTGTCCTTATGCTTGGGGGGAAAGGGTTAGGTAGCCTTGTGTGAGGTGCATTCCTTCTTGGGATCCCTTTGTATCTCCTTAAAATATTAGTGTAGCAAGTACACTAACATTTTAAGGGGGGGAATATATGCCCCTCCCCACTTATTATTTGCATGTGAAATGGTCATGTTGGTGTGGGTTTTGTTACCCACCGAACACAGAATAAAATGTCCAAAGACACTTTATCCTCTTGAAAAACCATCGCATATGTTAAGATTGCTAGAAGATCATATGTTGATTCCAAGGTTTCTTTTGTCAGGTCTTGACATGTGGACACTACTAAATTTGACACCATTTTTCGACAGATGTTCGTCGGTCGTTCAACAAATCTTCGTCGGAATAGTGACAAAATGACGAAAATATTTTCATTGTTTTTCATCGAAAGGCCAACAACGGACTAAACATCGAAATAACAGCGTCGATTCGTCATTCGTCGGCATCATAAAATGCTTCACATGTACGTCAGAATATTGACGAAAACTTCATGTATCCACCAACGAATTACACCAGAAGTTTGTTGCCATTTCAACGAAATGGGCATGGAGTAGTGTTGAAACAACACTAGAAGTTCGTCGCCATTTCAACAAAATGGGCAAGGAGTAGCATCAAAACAACACTAGAAGTTCTTCACCATTTCGACGAAATGGGCAAGGAGTAGTATTGAAACAACACCAGAAGTTCATCAGCATTTCAACGAAATGGGCAAGGAGCAGCGTCGAGACAACACCAAAAGTTTATCAAAATTGCAACGAAATGGGCACAAAGTTATGACGAAGCCTTCGTCGCAGCTATAGAAACTTCATCGGACCTTTTCAGTGATCCGTCAGTGGTGTTCATCAAAAGTTTGACGAAATAATGCAATTTAAAAAAAAATTGCGTTGAAATGTACCATCACAGAGACTGATGACTGATCATACATACAGACTGCAAGATGCATAGATGCATAGAAAAAGCATTACACTTGAGACGACTGATCATACATACACACTGCAAGATGCATAGAAAAAACATTACACTTGAGAAGAACCAATGGCTAACAAGCGAAGGAGTTAAGAAACAACTCTACCTATCATCACTAATCTGGGGGATATTTTTCAGTGAAAATTGAAGTGTCTCCAATACTCCTAATTTTAGCACCATTAGAAAGATCTCAGCGTCCTGATTCCAGCACAACTTGAACAAAGTGAAAAGGAGTCCATTTGCACAAGTTATGGCCAGTCAAACCTTGGGTCAAACTGCCATCAGGGGTTGTCTAGGAAGCGGAAAAAATGATTGTTTCAAAAATTGATGGAAGCAGCATCAAATCAAAGGGCTCATCAAGACGATTCTGGCAATGTTCATTTCATTGAAATCCAACATCGTATGTTCAAGATATTGTCGGTCAAAGTTTCTAGTTGACTTCATTGACCAAGAGGTCCAGGTGATGACGTCAGCATGCTGACATGGTGGTCAGTACTGTTCAGTTGCCGAGGTGGACCAATCAAAACTTGACATGTGTCATCCGTATGGTGACGTGACAAAGGACGCGATAGATGATGTGGCATTCCGTACATATAGTCAACATCTACATGGCAGACAGTTGGACGGATGATGTGGCTTAACCAGCAAATTAAATAAAGCCACGTGGCATTCTCACATTGTGACACGTGTCCCTGTTTACTCCATCGGTGCCGGCGAGTTTGTTCTATTTAACAAAATGTTGTTTGGACGGGCTCGAACTCGTGAACCTCCTTCATAACAACCAAATGCCTTAACCATTGCACCTGTCGGCAACCGTTCAATATATAACGACAAGAGTTTGTTTTTGATGTATTAATTGGCACAAAATAGAGTTAAAAAACGTGACTGGCAGGGTTTGAACCCCCGACCACGCAGGTACCAAAATAGCCTTTCACCGTTACGCCATTGAATTGGCTTTAACTAAATGGGGCGTTTGTTTTGTTTTGATGTATGTATTGGCTCGAGGCCATAACAAAATGGTTTACTTTTTATTATAACCCCCTAACCACTAAAACTAAAGTGGTCAAAAAGGACAAATAAGCCAATGTGCAGATTTTTAATAGGGGGATTATGTTGTTTTTTTGTAATTATGAAGGGTTTGGCCTCTTTAGGCTTGATTTATGTATAAAAGGGGGGAAGTGTATGCTCTTAGGAGCTATGGAGATTTTTCAAGCTAAGGATGAAGTAGTGAATCAGAGAGTTTTTTTTTTTTCTGAGAGATTTTTGAAGACTATTCTGCATGTCGAGGGCATGTTATGCTGATGTACGTTAGGGGATAAGTCTTGGTGCAATTTGTAACTAATTTCTTTGGAGATTAATGGGATCAGTCTCTCTATTGGAGCGGACCCGGAGACGTAGTCATGTTTGTGACGAACTCCGTTATCAGATTGTTTGCACTTTTTCTCTCCTCTCTCTCATTCTGATTTCCACTTTAAGTTTTAGTTTTTAATGCATAAGTTAAATAATGTATGCATGAATTTGTAATTCCTTTAAGTTGTAATTAAGCATTCAATTACGCAATTAGTCTAGATCCTATACAGATGAAGTGGTATTAGAGCGTAGTTTGACTATTATTGCAATTTATTTTTGAATGCTAACAAGATCCAAGATTCAGAAGGGTGAAGGCAAGCTTCAAGAATTTGATCCTGAGATCGGGAAGCGAAGAGATTTTCCGAAGATGTCTATGTCTGGAATGGAGGTTCCTGAAGAAATCAGTGAGCAAGAGTTTCGAAGAGTATTCCTCGAGATGAAGGCTAAGGTGGACAGTCTTTTTCAAGAGAGACAAGAGCGGAAAGAACATGAAGGAGGTTCGTCGAAGCAAGAAGATTGCAAAGACAAGAAAGGGAAACAACATGGAGATGGTGGCAAGCAACCAGATCACCCCTTTTCTCCTTCTCCTCCCTCTTCTCCTTCTCCATCTTCTTCTCATTCAATTTCTTTTAATCCTTTCAAGAATGGGTATAAGCCTAAGATCAAATTGGATGTAAAATTTGACTTACCAAAGTATTATGGTGAATTAGATGCTAAAAAATTGGATGATTGGATTCAACAAGTTGAAGTTTATTGTAGAGTCCAAAACCTATTAGATGATGTTGATAGGATCCAATTAGCTACTCTTCGGTTAGGAGGTACAGCTTTAACTTGGTGGGAGAGTAAGACTAAGGCAGAAATTTCACAGCATGGTAGAGTCAGTTTAACTTGGGCAGAATTTATTAATGCTCTTAAAAAGCAATTTTATCCCCTAGGACATATGCAACAGTTAATGATGGACTGGCAAATATTTAGGCAAGGGAAAGGACAAACTGTCCAAGAGTACACTCATGAATTTAGGAAAAGGGCTATTGCTTTGAATGTTCCTTTGTACACCCAGGACACTTTGTTGAAGTGCTACAGGGAGGTCTCAGTATTCACTCCAGTAATTTATTTGGTTTTTAACCCAAACCAACTCGGATGAAGCTTTGTAGTCCGCCACCCGTACCTTGCAGTCAAGGGGTAAAGGATCTTTTATTGATAAGTTTGATAATGATAGCTCTGTTACGAAATCTTCTAAAGTTGCAGAGATAGGGAAAGGAAAGAAGGCAGCTACAGTCAAGAAGGATGACAAGCTTTCTTGCTCTCATTGTGACAAGAAGGGTCATGATGAAGATCATTGTTGGAAGTTGCATCCCGAATTGAAGCCTAAGTGGGCTCAGAGACAGAATCAGAAACAAAAGGGTAAGGAGAAAGCCACAAATGTTGTTATGGATCTTGGTTCAGATTCATATGATGAAACTAAGATAATAGCTATGGGTTTGAAAGGTAAAGCTCCTCTTTCCAGTGTTTCCTTTGATAGGTGTGCTTCTACTTCTAAAGTTAATGATGTCTCTGAAGATAAGAAAAGGAATGAGCTGTTTCATTTAAGGGTTGTTGCTAAGAACATTAAGATTGATGCACTCATAGATAGTGGTTCTCAAGTTAACTTAATTTCTGAAGATGTTGTAAGAAGCTTGGGATTGAAAACTACATTGCATAAGAAACCTTATCCACTAGGCTGGATTTGCGAGAATGATAAGTTGCAAGTAACAAGACAATGCACTCTAAAATTCGCAATCACTAGTAAGTTTGTGGATGAAGTACAGTTTGATGTGGTTCCACTACATATATGTGGGATAGTTCTAGGTAGCCCTTATCTATATGATCGGAAAGCTATTTTCTATAGGGAAAAGAATCATTATCATTTGTTTAAAGATGGCATTCAGTATATTGTACATTCACATAGGATTAAGACTGGTCGTTCTTTTACAAACACAGGGCAATTAAAGAGGG